>JAPDHF010000017.1:587622-723507 GCA_027945245.1 Fusarium irregulare | reverse complement strand
GTTCAGTGGGAGGTTCAGTGGGAGGTTCAGTGGGAGGTTCAGTGGGAGGTTCAGTGGGAGGTTCAGTGGGAGGTTCAGTGGGAGGTTCAACGGCCGAGTCAGCAGAGGTCACGGTAGGTTCATCTGGAGTATCAGTGGTCGAGTCACTCGGGGTCACGGTAGGAAGTAGAGCCGGCGGATTAGAGGCCTCAGGAGTAGAAACTGACTCATCGCCAGTTCCAGTTGGTCCGGGTATAGCCTCTTCCGGCACGGAGTTCAAGGCATCACTTGGGATTGGTTCAGTCACGGTTGGTTCCTCACCGTTTGTGTCTGTGGGCTCCGGGGCACTGGGCTCCGGCTCGGCGCCTGTTCCAGAAGGCTCTGGCTCGGCATCGGTCGCAGATGGGACAGGTTGGGCATCGGTAGGCTCGGGGTCGCTGGGTTCAACGTCGGTAGCAGCGGGGGTGTCGTCTATAAAAGTAGGTGCTTCATCAGTAGGGACCGGGGCATCGACGGGGTCCGGTGTCTCGGTAGGATCCGTGGGGGGCTCGACCGGGGAGGGCTTGTTGGCCGGGGCTCGGTTACCATCTCCTGCGGTGGGTTGAGGGTCGGTAGGCGTGTTGTCGGGGGGAGGTTGATTTCCATCACCGCCGTCGCCATCACCACCTGTTGGAGTATCGGTTGAGGTGTTAGCAAGGGATGAAAACGGACATCTGTTACTCACCAACTGGCGGTGCTGAAGGCACAGAAGCAGGTGCATCTCCTCCGGTCTCGACAGGAATATCAACTGCGGGGGGATCGGCTACAGTAGCGACAGCATCTCCGCCTCCAGGTGCAGGTTCAGTTTGACCAAGACCTCTCTCAATGAGCAGCCCGAGAACAAGGCCCTTCAACAAACGCATCGTGGCTCAAGGTTGTGCGTGAAAGTGTATAAGCGTGAAGAAAGACTTGCAGTTGTGCCACATCGACTAACAACGTCGACACCATTATTACTTTATACAAAGAGCGTCCAGGGATGCTTCTCCCCCTCTTAGCATCTAGACCGTCCATGGCGGTTTGTTTACATGCAGACATCCAGCCATACTGCGCTAGTGTTCGGAGCTGAAAAGTGCACATTCCCACCATCCAATGCCCTTCAATGCAACTCAGCCTTATGGGGCTTTGGCGAAGCCTAATCCAGCCATGCCAAACGGAATTGGGATAGATTAGGCGAGATCTCAACGCCATAAATTATGCTTCTCCATCCCTTGGGCACTTTTTCACAGAAGCTTCCTATTCAGACAAGGCATTTGCCGCAATTAGACATTTCTATTGCTCTGAAACTTTGAGCTTAATCACTCCCGGAAATGTCATCTACCGACACGGTCACCCGAATGAGGTCTAGATTACGCCACGCTGAAATGCTTAAATACAAGTTTAAACAGGCCTCCGAGCACTAACCTCGAGCCTCACGGTTTTACGCAAAGACATTACTCTCCGCTTCTCCACTCAAGAGATCTTATTCGTCCTGCATCAGCCACGTTTGTCTCAGGAAGCCTCACCTTCCGTCGCTAGACGGAGAGGGCATATTCACAGACACAAATCCGTCTTTGACACGCGTCGTTTGGTTTAGGCCCCAGGCTATGTCAAGACAGAGTTTGTATTGTCAAGCATAAGGCTGTTTTGTTTGGGTGTGAATAAGCCGTCAGGGCATGACACCTGCAGGAACGGGAATCTTTGGTTACTCTTTTCAGGATTGGCATGGAGTTATTGTGCCATCTTAGGCCAGCGCTTGATGCGGTGTAGCCGCAGCCGTTGGCGCAGTGCTAGATAGGCGATAGGAGTCTAGCTACCTGAGCGATGTAGGGCTGAGCCTCCGCAGATGGAATAGCTTCTGATGGGGCGAGTAAAGAATCGTGTGCAACCGACATGTTACTCCCTGTGAACCAAAGTTCAACTCAGTCCTGTCGCTTGTGCGACGGCATATCGGCTTGGTTCTTATTCATCTTCATGTTAGGCAGCACGGCTTTCGAAAACACATGCGGCCAGTGACTCGTCGGCGTTGTCAGACTTTGTGCCAAACCTTCTGATAACACATTGGCGCTGAGAGAACAAACGACAGAATTTGAGCTTAGAAGAAGATAGTAATGAGACTAACTCGGAGTGGCTGCGCTCAGCCTGTCAGTAATTTTGACCTGCTTCGTTCTACGGTCAAGGGAAATTGATTGCAACGAAATCATAGGAAACATATGGTAGCAAAACACACACAATCTCCCAGGGTTCGGAGTCGAGGATAGCGGGAACTATATAGATCAACAGGGGATGACGTCTAAGGTTGGCATCCTTATTTAGAATAGAGTAGGACCCGCAACCTCGGCATTTGACACAAGCGAGCCTAGCATTCACGATCCCCCACACTCATGACTCGGCACGTCAGAAGCTTCAATTACGGTGAAAGAACGTTCAAGAATGTGTTCAGTTATAGAATACTAACTGATATTCTGCCCTCCATAGATATACATAAGATAGTTCATTATCGTTACATTATTAACCACCAACTAATAGGGCCATTGACCAAATAGAAGCTGAGTTCGCACCCCAAGAAATCCGTATTTCCCATGTAGAGAGAATGGTCTCAATGTCGGTCGCCTTTTGTTATTTGAGAATCGTCTTGCCCGGGATGTGATGAAGGACAACATTGATACCCTTTCGAGCTGAGTCTCCCTTGGGGGGTCAAGGACGTGTAGATCAAGCATTCTTCTCCTCAGCCTCGGCCTCTCTCTTCGTACCAGGCAGGCTAGGAGCACCAGGGCCGAGAGGGGTAAGGACCTTAAGAGGGGCATCATCAGTGCCGAGAGTAACACCAAGCCCTCCAAGAAGTGCAGAGAGGCCAGCGAGATTGTCAGAGTTAACGTCAACCAAATCGTTGAGAACCTGAGCGTTTAGTTGTCTCTTTGCCTTCGTACCAGGCAGGCCACCAGGACCGAGAGGAGTAAGGACCTTGAGAGGGGCGTCGTCAGTGCCGGCAGTAACACCAAGCCCCCCAAGAAGTGCAGAGAGGCCAGCGAGGTTGTCAGAGTTAACGTCAACCAAATCGTTGAGAACCTGAGCGTTTAGTTGTCTCTTTGCCTTCGTACCAGGCAGGCCACCAGGACCGAGAGGAGTAAGGACCTTGAGAGGGGCGTCGTCAGTGCCGGCAGTAACACCAAGCCCCCCAAGAAGTGCAGAGAGGCCAGCGAGGTTGTCAGAGTTAACGTCAACCAAGTCGTTAAGAACCTGAGCGTTAAGCTGAGGAGTAGGGGCTGCGGATGCACTGATGGCCAGGGCTGCGAGGAGGAAAGAGAACTGCATGTTGATAGATGTTGTTGAGGTGTGTTTGGGGTAGGTTGGGTTGAAGGATTGGGAATTGAATTGGAAGCTGAGTGTTGTAGTTGTAAGCTGATGATTGTTGAGCTGTGTGATGATGAGTCACTTCTGGCAGGAAGATATCGAGATATTTATACATGAATTGTGTGGCAAGTCGAGAGCATGAAGCTAATACTGACTCAAAGGTTGGCAGCATGAAGCACGTATTGACTCGAAGAGTGGTTATGCATGGTCTTGACGGTTTGACGAGACGAATTGATCAACATTCACTCTTTCTCTTCAGATCGTCACTCAACAGGACTGCATCTCTATGAGGGATATGTGCCACCGCCAATCGACACCTTGGCAGCAGGAGCTAAAGCTGCAGGATACTCGACGGTGATGAAAAGGAAAGTATCGGGTCATGTTCAATGACGATCTATTCGGTTTGTTCCAACCGGAGTTGCATGTTGTGGATTAGAAATCGAGCTCTCATGAGGCAAAATCCTTTGAAGGTTTTCATGATCGTCGAGGTGCAGAAGACGATGTCCAACCAAGCTTTGAAAGTGGAAGTTGGAAGTAGCGTTTAAGGGTCCTATGGAGACGTCACAAACGATGGCAAGCTAACAACACCATCGTAAGGGTGGTAGACAGAAACAAAGCGGAATGGTTTACACCAAAATTCAGTTGTTTCGTACCTGAATCTTTCCGCCGTGTTTCCTGAACGAAAGATGAAGAGAGTTGAAGCTATAGCTTAGAGGTGCAGCTTAGATGATGTCGATCGTTCCTGCAGTATTCTCAATGGAGTAATTTCAACATGTCTTGCATGTGCAACCTTGAAGGCACTGACAAGAGTGGAAACAATATCTGAAACTTTCCTGCAGTGCCGTTGAACATCAACGGAGGTGATCCGGGTAGATGGAGCTAAGAGGCGATCTGCAAATTCATACAAAGGGAGTTAGACTCTTGACAAACTCCGCTGGCAGGTGGGTCGAAGATACATCCGTGAACCAATCCTGACTCCGAGAAACAGACACTGTCTGCTTCTTTTGTGTATGTACATCTACGAGAGTGCTTCCACCCACCCAACGGGTTTTGAAAACCCCGACGATGAAGATCTCCGGACAGACCAGATCTTGGGTTTAAGCTCCTGCCACATGCCGGAATGATCGACGTTTATTCGCTCGACCGGGCAGTTGGAACGATTGCCGAGTCCATGGTATCAGCGGCTTGATCTAACCATGCAGGTCTTGAGTGTAATGATTGGTATCTCGTTGCACTGCCTAATGCTTGTGGATAGCTGAGAGAGCTTGAGAGAGAGCTTGAGCTTGATGATCAGCGCCAAGAAGGAGAGACAATTGAGTTTTAGACACGGACGATCAGTTGGAGCCGAACCAGTCCCAACAGCACATTTCTTCACGTGAATGTCTGAGCGCAATCTCCCCTCACTTGCCGCGGCTCCGTCGACTAAGGCGCTGTTACATCTCATACGTACAATTGCAATTCCCAAGAATAAGGGGTAGTTTCAACTTCCTTAGCTTGAACTTCGTCTCCTACGGCTTTGGTCGGGATGGCTTCAATTTGCACCAAACGTTGAAATGTCATCAGCCGCGACGGCAAGCTGAGACGTCCCTGTTTGGAAAACACCACAAGCTTAGCTTGGCCACCGATTTCCGTTTGTAAGCCAAGAGTAATCTGAGCTTGCTTAGTTAGTACGCACCAGCGAGTAGTTGGGTCCCCAAAACTGCCCCAGCTTTGGTGGCTTTTCTTGCGGGCTAATAGCGATAGCTGCAGATCTACCGCAAGATTTAGCGTAAAGTTGATTCTGAGCTTGGAGTAGGAAAGGGACCAACGAAGACTCTTGCTTAGTAGATAAGCCATGATTTGACTTTTGCTAGCAACAAGCCACGAAGAAGAGTAGAGAAACTCAACAGTTACAGGATTATGATGCAATCCTTGCAACATCTTATTCTTGAAACATCCAAGGAAGTACAAAGAAAGTAATTCAAGAATGTCTGTAGAGCCCCGAGTTGTGAATTGCGTAGAAGGCGGTCTTGGAAGCTGCTATTCCCAGCTTACGCCAAGAGAGACTGTTGAAACGTTATTCAAGACGGCTTCGCCTGGTCGTTATCGATAACGGAGACCAGAAGTAATACCATGCGGCACCGAAGCCGGCGAGGGATTTGTAGGCTAATCCACGAGTCAATGAGGACTTTTTGAAGCTTTGGTTGTATTTGGTCTAGGGCTGAGGTGCTAGCTAGTAGCAATTGACCAAAGAGAAAGGGACGGATTACTCGATCGGCCCGAGGCGCCCATTTCCAGACTAATCCCGTCGAGAGTCACTTTCCGTCGGGAAAATCCCGGTCAGCTGAGCCGCGGGAAGTTGGTGGGAAGCAGCACACCAAAAGCCTGATAGAAAGGTCGAGTGGTAATTTTAGTATGAGTGTGGTGCACTTAAACTGTCGCTTCCGAGTCAGGATGGTGTAAGAGCTTTTGCCTTGTAAGGTTGTATCCAAGTACCCACGTGAGTAACGGCAGCCTTCATTTGGTCTTCTTTAGGAGCAACTCCTTAAGGTTTTTCGAGATGCAATTCTCAAAGGCGGACAAACACTACCACATGGTTTTGGGGGCAATACTGAAATGATTGGGTAACAGTAATCTGTGTTTGCAACCTAACAGCATATGGACATGCTGACCAAATATCCATGACGGGTGTTTTGATTTCTGGAGGAATGTATGCACCCCCTTGCTGAGTACGCCTCTGCGGATCTCTCTATGCCGAGCTGTAAGTGAAAACTAGATAGATAGTAAGGAGAAGATGGCGAACGATACACAAGCACGATAACGACTCCTCCGATCTCTTTCACCAGATGGGACGTGCGAAGCTGTCACTCCCTCCACATTGATAATCTCTTGGCCCTACGAGGAAGAATGCTTCCTGCTCTTCAATTGTACGATCAAGTGTTATATCCGTACAACCGCGAAATGTCTTAAAGTGATCTGCTTATGTGGGGTACTATTGATTGGACCTGGAGAACGGGTCAGGGCGGCCGACCATAGTGGGTGGCTGATGGGGTTGATCTTCATCTCGTCTACCCATCTGAGAATCTACTAGCTTACGGAATAGAGCACCACCGAGATATAATATTACCGGACATATAGTTTAGGCGAAGATCACCCTTAAGCTATTGGGAATTGCACTGGATGAATGACTCTTTGAAAGACTCTTTGACTTTTGACGATGACATACCAGTCAGAGGTCACAGCAACACATTTTTCCATCCCGGATTTCAACCCTCTACTTCTCTTCGCGAAGACCTTGTCTCTAGAGTACCCATCCCTCCTTGAGTGGGCATCCTAGGAACTAGCCAGGGCAATGGACATAGCTAACGTGAATTACAACTAGTGACATCTTACCTTCAGGTGGCAGTGGACTGGAGAGTCCAAACCTCGTTGAGTTGGTATTTTCGTATACGTCAAGCCTTGAGCTGATTCTTAGGGAATTTCAACGGTAATTCAGCCTTTCGACTAAGACTTGGAAATGAAAGGCCTCCTTGTCAATGAAGATGTTGATTTATTGATTCCATCACTGAAAGTTTCATCTCAAGATCCTGCTTGTAGTACTTCACCCCTGTCGTTGTCATCAGTCGTCCTCAGTAGAGTCTACAGCGGATATCATTGGACGACTAACCAGAATGCCCTCAGCGCGGCTATCAACGACAACTTCACTGTTTTAATATACTGTCTAATTGCAATGTCTTTACAGACTTGATAAAGATGGCATTGGACCTGAGTAAGGCACAGACTATGGATATAGCTAGAAAGGCCCAAGCTACTGGTGTCGTACAATACTCCACTTGCATCTAGACCCCTGTTGACAGCCACAGTTTTGTCCGGCAGGCAATTGTTTTAGCAACGATTTCTGTTTCAGAACTCGATAACTGGTGATGTGATATTTGTATCGAAATCGCGATTGAGAAGGAGGGCATTCAGACATTGTATGAACGTTTATATCATCAACTAGGGAATAAGATATCTATGCTGGGTATCACTCTATACTGCATTCTTATTATTCTCATTCATAAACCGTGTCATCTCCACAAGCTCAGCTGTGCTAGATGACGCATCCCCTGTCACTCGCGCTCCTCCATTGTACAAGTTGTTTTCGGCCTGATTCGAGGTGATGTTTGGTGACTTGCTGTGCAATCTGGATGAGATAGAGCTGTGTCCATGCGAGGGATGGGAGCGGTTGTTGGAACTGTCGAGGCGGGGGAAGGTCTTGACGATGAGGAGTCGGAGATCGGGCATACAGGCGCACCAGATGGCGACGTTGATCTCGATAACCGACCAGTAACATGTATTGAAGAAGTCCCAGGTGGGGTTGTTGGATCTTCCAAAGGCGATGAGGAACTGCAGTCTGATGATGGACACGACACTAACGAAGGTACCAACAAGGAACATCAGAGCAACAGCTAGCTTCCTCTGCCACTTCATCTGAAGTTTCAGCAGTTGAAAGACTGGTATCGCAAGTACCCAAAAGTCCATGGCGATAGAGACACCAGCTAGTGCCCACGCCAAAGGGTTGGTTCCGATGCAGTGACCCTCATGTTCCTTATCCCACCCCGTCCAGAAGTAGCTGATAGGTTGGCATTGGGCAATAGCTAGGATGACAAAGGCGACCATGCTGAGGGCATTTAATGCTATCGTTCCCCATATTAATCGTTGGACTGATCGGACGGGAAAGATTCGAAGGTAGAAGAGCAGGACACAGATCTTGGTGAGGAAGACGTCGGTCGCGTAAAAGGTTTGGCCGATGTAGATGTACTAGATTCGTTGTTAGGTGACTGGCTTCACGATGGAGAGAAGGTTTCTTACTTTGAGGAACTCGGTGATGCCATATGCGCCGACCATGTATGCATCTCTGCCAAATCCATTTCCGGAAACTGTTATTCGTAAGTGTGTGTATAGATCGTTGAAGACGGGAGTGCGTACGGCCGAAGACACAACTGATGGTGTTGCCAATACTTGTAGCTAAGCAGACCATGATAAGGTAATCATCCAATCGCAGCGACCGTTCGAACCTGAGCTTTTGGAAAATTCGAGCGCAAACTACAATCACAGTGATTGCTGACATGACAACATTGACAATGTCGAACTTTTTGTGGATGTCGCGGACAGGAAACTCGCATGCCGAGGCGGTAAGATTGAGGGCGTCTACATCAGTCAGCGAAAGTTGATGGTGGTGGTGATGGGTATTACTCACATAATGCTTCCCTAGGCAAGCATTTGCTCATAACACAGCTCGCGGCAACTGTCTGTAAATCTGAATCGGCGCAGAGACATTCGATGTCGATACCACATGTCGAGTTTGATGCCAATTCCAGTAGACAGGTCCCCTAAAACACCAAAGATCAGCCACTGCCAAGACTCAAGATTTGCTTTTTTTTTTTTCCTTTCGACGTACCGCGCAATCGGGAATTTGGGAGAGAAAGGCTGAGACATCGATACCCAGCGAGCGGCCAACAAGACACGACCACACGACCAACAACCACGACAGATGCATTGTCTTTCTCTCTTCAGACAACAGTGATTAGCATTGTTGATGATGGGAAACAGGGTTTAGAAATATGACAGATCGTGCTGATATTAAATGGCTACCATCCTTGAGTGGCGGCTCGGGCCAGCTCCTGCAATCTTGAACATTGAACACCTCCCTGCCAACCCTGCCCCCCCTCCCCGCAGGTATTATCATGCGACCCCCATAAAATGGCCAATAGATCGCGAGTCAGGTCATTTTAGTGCAGCACTAGCCGGGGATCGCCGCATGGGCTGAACCCGCTGAAGGTTGGGCCCCTTCATTCATTGGGTACGTGGCGCTTCTTCTGCAGAACCTGCTCACCCTGAGCTTCGATAGCCGCGAAAATCATCATGCTTATGACGACTCCACATCTCTAGTTGACCACTAGCAACTTGCTAAAACCTCCTTTAGCTTCAAGCTAGATCGCTTAAGTGGAGCTACTGTCAAAGCGTGTAGAGCACCAAACGAGTCATGAAAGTTGATCTCGCCGTACTGCCTGATGAGAGCTCCCCAGCCCCAGCCTACCAGCCAAGCCCTGATATTAATGGCTTGTCTTAGCAGACCCAAAAACGTGGGAACTGCCAAGAATACAGGTTTCCAGAAGAAAAGGATTAATCAACTCGAATAGGAATAGTTCCCATCACCGCTTCCCTTAGTAACCAAGCCACGTTTCGCGAACTAAACCGAACGCGAGATACGTACTGTTTTGCCGCGGTATCACGTAAATGGCTTGAACAGGTTTCTTTCCGAAAATTCGGGTAACTAATACCCAATCTGTCAGAAGTATCCCGGTTCCCGGTTGCTATTGTTTTACTATTCTTCTTGAAACAACTCTGTCCTGATCTGTGCTGTGCTGCAGATAATAAAAGCACAACAATTGATCCGTGCAGGGCTGAAGAACAGTTGATCCGAGAGTCTTTTCCATTTTGAGTCATATCTACCGCGACATGTTTCATAACCCCGGCCGACTTCGCAACTTCAGATCAGCCCTACGTTTCAATGTTAGCTGGGTAGTTTGGAGGCGTCTAACACAATGATCGACGAACAAAACACGGGAGATGAACAATTTTACAAATTTCTCTAGTCTTGAGGCTCTGTCTATAGCTTGGCGGATCCAGGGCTAAACCGTCGATCATGATAACCCTTACGCTACCCTGACTCTTGCCCCTTCTACGCTGTGTAAACAAACCGCTTTGTGGCCGAAGAGGGCGGGGAGCGGGCCGGCGCTTGACGCAAAGACATTTTAATAACAAGTCCGTTGATTCTTTGGTTGCAACACTCAGGCGGCTAAGTGGATATTAGTTTATTGAAACGTCTGAACACAAGGACTTATCCCCTTACTAAGTGAGAAGCCGTTTGTGGACTCGAGCAATGGCCATGTTTCCTCTGGAGCTGCTCCGTCGTTCCAATCGAGACCCTAGGAACAGTTCCCCGGGAGATTGTTTCCATGGTATCGTGCGGTGATCGACCGGAAACTTATCGGGAAAGTTTCAAGGGACCTCAACGGAGGCCCATTAGGCTGAGCCCTACATCTAGCTTCATCGTTGCGCAATGGGATCTGCAGTTGTGATTTCGGCAGTAGATCCTCTGCGGAGTGAGGATGTAGTTGCGGCGATGCACAGATAGTTAAATGAGATACTTGGCTCGGAGGACTGGACATCCGAGGAAGTTTCGAGTGTATTAATAACAGTCACGTTTACAGGATACAACGATTGTCGTAGATTAAGTACAGTAAGCTTAATGAGCTGCCGCGGCACAGCCCAATCTGGCTAATGACATCATACCAACTGCCGGTTCAGGGGGATAGGTTTGCCGTGTCGTCTACACATGGGATTCAATCAAAACAGGACTGAAGAGTAATCTATGTCAGCTGGGCAGTAAACCTTTTAGGAAATAATCTTTGTAGGGTTTTATCTACTATTGAAGGTTGTCTTATACAGATCATAGTTAGGTTACAAAAATGTCCAGGTCTGAGAAGAGTAAGAAAAGAACCATGAAAGCCAGAGAGAAAATTTGCCTGTAGGGTAGCGCGGCTGCGATAAGAAAATTAGCGATAAGCCTGATCAGGATAAGGATGATATCGGCTATCTTAGTGTCATAGATGAAACCAATAGTTGACGATTGCGAGGCTTCCATAGCGGGTCTCCTTAGATAATGATTGCATTGACCCCTGATAAGATAAGCAAGCAATTATCTCCCTATCACATCGTAGAAGAATGCTGAAAGTGATAATTCATCCCTTTATCTCAGAACTCACACCTCGGACCTGGGAGTCCGGGAGGTAGAGGCTCAAGAAACATCACTTTATGTTCTACTACTGCCCGATTCGCTATACGCATATCCTCTCAACGTCAGGTATCGGCGACGGCGGAAAGGATCTGTAATGTAGCGGAATTCGAACCTTAAAATCCCTGCGACCTGGAATCCTTCGACCTGAACTCAAATGTCAGCACGAATTGTCATGAAGTTGCACTTTTGACGTCTTATTTCAATTCCCTTGCCCTTCCCCGCTTCCTTCAGCGTAACGTTGGCTACAGGTCAGTAATGTCTCAGACCATGACCACCTTTGCAGGGTTCATTGGTTGGGGTATGAGTCGCCAAGATGTTGATCGACACAGTCTGTGGTGAGGCTGATTTGACGATGGAACTGCCGAAGGGGGGGACATTTAAAGGCATTCCATCCTGCCGAATCCCCGAAAACCTTAATGTAAAAGAAATTGCCACGCGACATGGCTGGTGTACCGGTATAAAAGGTTGTGAGTCCTGTCGAAAGAAGAAAACGGCGATTACAGTTACATAATAGCCAATACCGAGGAATGTTGTGTTGACATAACGATTAGTGTGATGAGAATAGTCGATATGTGGACGTTGCAAGCGCCAGTTGATCGGCTGCATCGGTAATGGCGTTTGCCGCTTCCATCTCAAATCAGAAGCATTCCAAACCTTCTGAGCCCGGGGTGGTCAACAAAGTTCCCAGTCACGTGTACCGCCTGATATAGAAAGATCACATACCAATTCCCAGACTCGACTTGTTTACAAATTAGTCTGGGCCCTTGACGCTATTTCTTGTGATTGATTCGTCTGTTAAGTTGCTGGTGGCTTCCATTGGAGCTGCCAGGGGAACGTCAAGTAAAAATGAGGCGTTGTCTTTGCATGTCAACGCGATCTCGACGTGAAGGAAATCTTTGATTGAGACTAACAGCGCGATTAATAACATGACGGGAATCTGGATAATTGATACCTGCAATGTAAGTTCACTAGTCCCAAGCCCGTGCGACACTGACAAATAACGTTCAGAAATTCGTCGAGTTTCAGCTGGACTCCCGAGGAAGCCATGGCGAGGTCCTAGCACATCTTTTACACGAAACAAACCTAAACAGCATTGACGCCACGCTGTTACAGCATTCAAATAGAATGAGGGTAAGGACCACAGGATACTCCCTTCAATACAACTAAAAAATGCAAGTCTTTGAGAGTTTTGGAAATCCTAATCTTGATCTTGTTACTGCTTGCGATGTGATCATGGATGCACGCTTAATCAAATACTGCGGATCTACGATGGGAAGGTAGCACAGCCCGTCACGGCATACCATCTGTTCTGCGGTGTTACGACTTTTCTAGCAAAGAACTCTCCCCGCGTTTAAATTTATGTCAGGCTGAGAATGGTGAGATATGTTGTTATACACTGTAGTGATTCTGTACACAATGTCCCTTAAAGCACAAACGTGAGTTCCTTTCAAGACGGAAATCAGTGACACCAACACAGGTCGAAATATCCCCGTTGCTCTAGTAACTAGTTGCACACAATCATATAGCTTCCGTAATACTTATCGCCACTGAGGCAGGCCTTAGTAGACATATCATGGCGATCCATAGTACAAACAAGGTCGCTATAAGTCTCAACTGTGATCAAGTTAGTCATTATCAATCAGACACAAAACATAATGGAAATGCATACGTATACATCCTTCGCTAAGGTGCTTGGTCCAGATGGACTTGACGGGCTTGTCCGAGGGAAACTTCGTGCACTTGAATGTATCTTTGGCTGAGACTCTGATACGGCTGGTGATCTCGGCGCGTGTGCAGCTCTCTTGATCAAAGATGTGAATCTCGGCGGCCTCTCCAGAGGGAGGGGTGGCTTGGGGAGCAGCTTGAGAAAAGGCGGCCAAGACGGACGCGATGAGGAGGATAGAGGACTGCATGGCTATGAGTTTGAGTTGGGAGAACTGAGTTGAAGTGAGGCGAGAAGCTTTTCATGTAGTTTATACTAGAGATAGGGAGATAAAACTCGAAAAGGGCTTTAATGTTATATTTATATGCCTATAATTATTTACCCACGGCAGTTTCTATTTTTGATTCGTCCGCTTGGGGTGATGATCTCACTTGGTGTTTGGAAGATGATTACGGCGGCGTGTCTCGCCTTTCTATCGTTTCATGACTAAGACCACTCACTTATGAAAAGATAGTGATAGTCAATTAAATATAGTATTTAATGACGTTGAACGACACTAAAAGATGATTTATGAACTCGTATAACAAGTCGATCAGTGGAACGGAGCAGCACTCAGATCGGAGCTATTTATGTCAAAACTACCGCGATGCTAAGACTGATGTTAGTCTAACGTTTCTGACGAGGCACACTACAAACATGTCTATATTCAAGGTCTGATCACAGGATTATCAATACAGCTGTTGGGGCTGAGCTGAGTCTCATGCAACAGTTTATTATGCATCAAGTGGTCATAGAACGTACCGAGCATATGACAAAGTGATATTGGTGTAAGGTATTTATCTTAGAAAGATGTTTAGTCATCCCTCTTGAACCACTGATAGCATGCTTCATAAAGCTTGCGAAGTCGCGGTTCGACCAAAAAGAAGTGATCAGCCATAGCTTTGTTAACACAACAAAAGAATTTAATGAGAGCAACAACGGTAAAGTCGGCATACGTCGCTTGGCATACTAGCGTCAGTAACATCCAAGATGATGGAAATGGGCTTGCCTTACGCTGCTGTCCAAGAAGATAAGGCCCTGGACTCTGGGCAAGCGACTGCCCAATATCGAGACACATGGCATCAAGATGATTCCAGAGATGTTGACTAACGTGTTCGGTGTAATACAAATCAAGGCTCATACCGAATCGCTTTGCTCGTGTGGTCGAATAGTATTCCCCATTTGACTCAGTAAGGATCTTAGGCAATAAATGAGCCCATAGTGGTCGGCTAGCTATAAGAAGCTTTTCTGCCAGCTGCTCGACTTTGGCGGACTCTTTGGCCTCCAGTCGAAGTGGCTGAAGATTAGAGTGTTTCTCTAAAGCTTCGGCTATAGCCCGTGAACCCATTATGCCTTTTGTGGTTTCTCCCTCTTGGAATAGGATGCATGGTATGGTATGTGGGCTCAATGGTGGTCTATTGGGTTCAACACTTAAACAACAATCAGACAAGTAACTGATAGGATGGAAAGAGTCAGAACTTACTGGGGTAGCATGTTCGTGCTAAGATTAGAGAATTGAAGCCACTCGGTGGAGTAAGGCAGTACCTTGTAATTCAGGGCAAGGCGTACTGATCTCTCATGTTCAGTGTTACAAAGTTGAAACTGGGTATGAGTCTGCCTTACCTTTCCACACATTTGGAGACCACGACTTGCGTGCTATACTTGGAATGTCAAACAGCGTTATTTAGCTGCTGCGATGCCATGATTACTTTTGAGCTTCTTAGTTACTAAAATCCGCAATTGAAGGACTTAAATATTACCTATCTTAATAAAAGCCTTGCTGGTGGGATCGTTCCTGCCTGTATGTCTGACCTATTCTGGTTAGTAGTCGGCCACCGGACTAAGTGGGGCTCTCGGGCAAGTTTATGTCATTTCCATACAAGAGTCTCCGACCGCCCAAATTGTCACTCTTTCATCGCCGTCTTACAGCCAATTTCTCCTCTAAGCACTGCCTCTTTTTGACCACATTTATCTTCTGTGAATCTTTATTACAGTAATAATCTATCAACATTCTTCCACTTATCATTGACTTTACTTCATTTGAACTCGCCAAGCCAAGACAGCGCAGCTAGCTCCTCATCACAATGACTCCAAATTCCTATAGTTCAAACGAGTCAGCCAGTGTAGGAAGCCCAGTGCCGAGTTTTTATGTCAAAGAGCCCGCATGATCTAACCGGGACACAGGAACGCCGAGCACGTAACAGGGCGGCACAGAAGAAGCATCGGCAGAAGAAACAAGAGACCGACGAGACCCGATGGCACCGAATATTACATCTAGAAGGCGTTATTGAGCGAATGAGCACTGTTATGGTAGACCTCACGGACCGGCTACTACAGCATAATGTTGTGCAAGAGCACCCTGGCTTGATATCCACTATTCAAGGTGCCATAACGGATATTCTCAACTTGGCCAATGAGGCTGGCGATCCGATGGAAGGATCTAAAGTCCGTAAAGCTCGGGGCAGACATATCACGAGCAGTAACATCCCTTTCAGGCACGGAGACGCTGCGTCTGCTGAGTCACTTCCCGATATCACTATTACACAGACCTCTTACAGCCCGACGGTTGAATCGGGTCAACATGACACCGTCATTGATCCAGCCCTTACACAACCCCCCCATGCATGAGCCCCTAACTGCATTGGTTGAAAATGCAGAAACACCTTTACCATCGGTCCCGACGTTGTATTCCCAGCAAGACCACACGGCATGCACAATCCCGCAAGAGCTCGGGCCTATATTATGGACCTCCTCTCAGCCATCGTCATCTCCCAACTCATTCATCTCTCGTCTGGCTTATACATGCTTTGATGTTGGGTGTCTTGTTCTTAGCAAGTCAATCGAAGCACCGATTCCTTTATCCGAAGAATATCGCATGTTCGGATCCACCCTTCGTTATCGCGATCGAGATGAGATGATCTTCAGAATGAAATGGCTTCTTGGTCCTGGCACCAATGAGCTGCAACTATTGGCGGAACTCCCTTGGGGAGGAAGATGGTGGGATCAAGAGTTCTCATCAACTGAGCTTTGTAGTTACACAACGGTTGATTCATCTGCGCCCCAATTTCTTAGTGTTATTGGTGTTGAGAAGCAGCTTATGGCACTCGGCGCCCGCCTTGTAGACAAAGAGACATTGGAACTGGACTCGAATGGGTTGACTATGCTGTCAGAGACTCGACGGGAGCCTACGTGTGCGCAGCCGGATAGTTGGAGCTTTGTCAATCTTTTCCCGTCAGAACCATCACGGACCAGCATTTATCCTCCACGAGTGCTGATCAGTGTGAATTCATTGATACGGAACTTGTCGCGGATAGCTGTTTGTTTGATGAAGGGGCCTGGATTTCCAAGGCAGGCGTTGAAGAAAGCCATTGAGGCATCTGTTGTTACGCGGAAGAGCAATGGAGGAAGACAAGGCATTGCCTGCACGGGCACATCATGGTGTTGAGACTGCCAAACCAATACCTGAGCAATGACGAAATTGAACTGGGTGTCCAAATTGGAGTATCGCCCAATTGGATCTTATTCAGACTTGAACGTCCCATCTATCTACAGTTGTTTAAACAACAAAGAAAAAAGAATTTATGGGATATCTCAAGCACAAACTGCGCAATTTGAAACAACTCCTAAGAACATTGATCACGCAAGTTCATATCTCTGGTTTCCGGGAAGCTCAGCAGCAACAGAGCTAGTTGCACCATCCATAATCTCAACGGGCTCTGTCGACTTTCCCACGTCTTCAGGGTTGTGAGCTTCATATGGCGGAGCCGTACCAGCCATTGTTCGTCGTGGTGGTCTTTGAACCTGTTGCTGCATTCTTTTTCTTCCTGGACTTCCATATAAAATAAGCCGCCAAGGTTCCGGCAACGACGATAACACCCAGTACGACGCCTACGGCAATACCAGCTATTGCGCCAGATGATAATTCTTTGTGATCTGATGATTCGGATACTGGAGCGGTGGTCGATGTGGAGCTTTTGGATGATGTAGAGGAAGAGTTCTGTGAAGGTATTAGTGAAACGCAACAGCATCATCGGACAGACTCCCAGAACAATACTCACTTCTGCGGCCACCGTGCTATAAGCGCTGTCGTTCACGTTTGAGGCACTCGTCATCAACCAATGCTGTGCACTCTGGTACGGTCTATCGTCAACATCAGGGCTCATAAACACTGATCCGCTGGGCGTGCAGTCCATATGATATCCAGTTCCGTTGTGCACGTTGATGAACCGATAAGTACTGTTTGACTTGAACTCGAAAACATCCCATTGTTGTGTCGCGTGATTCGTAGCGTTTCGCAAGCAAGGGCGTGTTTCGGTATCTTTTTCATCGCCATCGCTTTGAAGGCAGACAGAGAGTTGTACATCCGCTCCGGTTTGCGAATATCGAAGCCTGTATCGTCCGGGTGTTGCTTCCATTGGTTGCTGATAGCAAATACTTAGTCGTTATGAGAAGTCAAGTATTGGCGATTAGCTTACAAATTGCCAGAATGCAGAGACGTTCCCGTCATCTGTCTTTACCGGCCATACATGAAGGTTATCGTCCTTCACTTTTGGGTCCTGGTTCATCTGTAGGATCGACTGCCAGTTCGTTTTGTAGTCTTTGTCAACATTTTGTTCTGTGACATGATACCAGACATTGGGGTCGAGCTCGGTGGCTGGTACAGGATCTGACATAGTTGAGAGTGTTTTGAAACAATCGTAAGCTCAAAAGGATTTGATAGACATGACGCGGAGGGGAGAACCTGTGTGCGAATGTTATACAGACAGTAGGGAACCTAGATGGCTGACCTCTCCTGAATGGCAGATTGTGGTCTATGGGTCGGCCGATTTGACATAAAAACGCCCGATCTCTAATTTGACAATTAAGTCAGAATACTACCGGCAGTAGTTGCGTGGCGGCGGCGAAGTAAAGTGGGGGCTCGGCTTATTCGTATAACTCCGTTCGGCTTATTTTGACCGAAGAGGATTACTTAAAAACGATTATGTCAGTTTAATCGATGTCTCATTTTCATACTGGACTTGTGTGAATATGGTCATAGTCTACGCCAGTCCGATTGAGAGGATGCAATAGTGGATAATATGGTGGCTGAAGGAAAGATTTTGGATGGAATAGTGTTAACTACTGTAGAACTATGTTGACTCTGCCTTTTCAAATAAGTCGAACTGAGTACAGTTGTTGCTATGGTGAGGTTTATGACTGTAGCTGCTCAGTATTCATGGCAAACCACCTTCCCAGACACTCAGGACCTGCGAATATGGACATGCAAGTAACTGTTTCCGTAAGCAGTATTTTCCCCCTGAACTGTTCCACCCCGGGTGCACTTGTCCATAATCCGTCCAGCAGCGCGGGCAACATTTCCACTGGCAGCAGTTAGTGCGAGGTTCATCATCTTAGGAGCAGATATATCTTACCATGGAGAAGAAGTTCCTCCCTGCGTGATTGGCTTGCCACTGACACCTTGGATGGTGGCGAGCCCGTGGCGACAGAAGGAGCTTCGGCCACCGGCTCCAACGCCACAGCGCTGATTAGGACGACGAGCGAGAAAGTCGATGCACCAGACAGCATCGGCGACCTTTGTGTGTCAGATATTACTAGTAATACGTGGCTAACTTACTGAAGCACTGGTTCCAGCAACAGTGTTACAACGGAGTTCCCGCTTCTCCAAAGCGCCTTCATCTAGACTTAGCCTTGATCATTTGATACCCAGGTATGTCGCTCTCACCAATAGAAGTTTGGTTGATGGCTGCTTTAGAAGCCGCATCAGGGCTTAAGTGAGTGTCCTCAGGGTTGGCAATGATATCGTTCGCCCATGACTCCAAAGAAAAGGTATCGATAGCATCTTTATCGGCTACTGGATCAGCAAGGCCATTGACACCAAGGACAACAAGGGCAGTAATGGCGAGCTTGAACATTGCGGCTGGGACTTCCATTTGAGTTATAATGTCTTCTTCCTGGGTTGTTTATTGTTAACCTTCATTGAATGGGTATTGAATGGGTGAGAAGTGACGCATCTCTTATAACAACTACACTTCATGGTGTGTCCAGCCTCAACCCATAATTAAGATTGACGCTCACGGCTCACGCGAAGGTAGAATTGGTCTGGAGTCCGTTTTCTGACCTGGATAATGTGATATTCAAGGCTGTATGCCCCCTTCATTTCACAAGGGTAGAGATAAACAAAGCTGATTCCCCATGATTTCATGCATGCGTCTACCGCATCGGGGCCAATTCTGTCACTTCCGGTGGAGTATTGGGGTCGTAACTGAACTGTTAGCTTATGAATCGGGTTGAAGGAATAATAGCTAGCCGCATCAGCTGAAATAGCCGATGGAAGCAAGGTTGTCGCTGATCACAACCGGGAAAGCTTAGGTCAAGCGTCCCGACAGGGCAACCGAACCAAATGCATAACGGTGTAATACAGATGACCCTCCTGTAAAAACTCTGTATTAATCGGTACTACTACGAGAGAAAAATGGGGGCCAAGTCTACGATTAACCTCATTGTAAGCTCCGTAAAGCGTCACTCAATCAGTGTTGGTGAATAATCTTACTGGAAATTAAGAAACATCGCAGGCCAAATGTATCATAAGCAGCGGATGACATGATTCTGAAATTCGTGCTCAGCGGTGCATTGACTACTATACCTTAGGGCCCGAAAGTTGACGTAACCTAGCCCGCTTTGTACCGTCCTTGATTCATGGAACCCAGAGGGTTCACTTTATTCGATTTATGGGCTGAGAACATGTAGATCCCAATGTCAAGGCGTATTCCACGATATTCTTACCTAGGGGGCTATGCATGGGACTTCGTCTTGTCCATATCATAGCACTCAGAAACAGCGAACAGGGAAGCATTACATATATATATAGCTCGATCGTATGCAAAAAAGAAAGAGCGCAATTCTTTTATCATCAAACATTAATCGTTATTATATAATCCTCTATGTTTTTTTACAACCATTCTTCAATATGAAGTTCATCATGATCCTCACGACGTTTTGGGTCGCAGCTGTTGCAGCTACACCAGCCGACAACGAATTGTTGGGTCGTAACGATTGCGGTAAAGGTGGACCACCCTACACGCGGCGAACGAACAGCAAATGTGGTAATGGAAATGGAGGACACACATATTGTGGATGTGATCGAACTGGCATTGTAAGTACACCAGTTCCATTATCTGTTAGATCCAGAAGCTCTTACGTCGAACAGGTCAAATGCATCGACGGCCACTGGAAAGAGATCAAGGATTGTCAAACTCTTTCTGGTCATCAGAAGTGTTATGGTACTGGCACGGGTGCTCATTGTGGTGTTGTACTGACCCCCGCTGGAAATGGAGGTGGATTGTAAGGTGGTTTACTTGATGTTTTCGGATAGAGTGTATCGATTGAAAGTGTTTTTTTCATGCCTGGGAGCAGTAGTTGCAAACTGGTCTATATTAGCGGCGTGGAAAGTCTGGAAGGATTGTTATTTCATGGATTTCTTGGGGCCGCCATTTCTTTCTATATTTTCTTTCCAACATTACTTTGTTAGTTGAAGTTGAAGCCCACGGCTTCATTATACACTCTTTATAAGTAAATCAACATACAGCGTTGTCGTAATTAATTTATGCTCTGGCGTATGATTGGCAAGTGAAACTATGCGTAAAGACAAACAAGTAATGGTATAGTTATTATTTATGGAGGGTAGAAGAAAATCCTATACCTCCTGTAGCTTCCTATTCTTAATGCCCCAATTAGGTCGATGAAGCAGTTGTAGCCTCACCAGCAGCAGACGTTCCCGTAGCCGACGCTGTCTGAGGAGCAGTGCCAGTGGGAGTGGCAGTACCGCTAGAACCACCGCCGCTACCACCACCAGAGCCGCCGCCCTTAACAACTTGAGCCTGAACAATCTGTCCCGCCTTGTTGAAAACAATATTAACGAGCGCACTAAGCTCCGCGTACTCATAAGTCTTCTGCGTAAGACCATTCTTCAGCGACTTCTCCTCGCCAGTGAACGTCATGTTCTGCTTGTAATCTCCAATGATAGAGTTAACAGCATCGCCACCAGCCTTGGTAACCTGTTGGACAATGTTGCCAAGGTTATCGATCAGGAAATTCAGCTTGGTGTCGCCTTGGGTAATGCTGCCGAGAAGACCGTCTACCGCACCGATGACCCCTTCCACGATGTCACCGACTGAGTCGAGAAGGTTGATCAGAGCCGGGTTCAGATCCAGTGATGAGAGAGTGCGGTTGACAATCTCAACGAGATGGCCTAGACGAACAACGAGTTCAAGCTCAGCCTCTACGTCGGCGATGGTGATGTTGACTTTCTCGATGCCAACCTGGATACCGGCATTGAGCTGGACTAGCTTGGCGATGTCGGCGTTGAGGTTGATGTCTGCGTGGAGATTGTCGACGTCGAGCTCAATACGGCCGACGGAAAGTTCGGGGACTTTGAGATGGACATCTGGAGGGCCTTGAGAGGAGTTTCTGCCCATTGAGCCTCCACCAGATCCTCCTCCGGATCCTCCTGTGGGAGAAGCAGTGCCAGTCTCGGTCTCAACGGGTGATGAGGTTGGGTCAATTGAGATGCTTTCTGCGGTGGTGGCAGGTTCAGTGGAATCAGGTGTTTGAGCCTGTGCCAGCCCGAAGCTGACCAGTGGCGCCAGCAAAAGAAGAGAAAAGCGCATGTTGACGATGATCAATTGTGTGTATGAAAGGAGTGTTGATGATAGAATCGCGACAGCGACGATGAAAATGTTTGGGGAGTCTTCTTTTCCTTTTGCTCAAGACAGACCACAAAGCATAAGTGGAACCCTAGCGCACTGCCCTTGCAATCTCCGTGGTGCAGAATACCGGCGGCCTTATGAGCTTATTTGGCGTTCTATATCATCGGATATAATGTTGCATTTAGCTAGACGAGACGAACAAAACCGGATTTTTATGTGACAAAGAAATTACTGTTTTCTCGAATGGGGACTCTGAGGAGAAAAGATCGAGATTTTCACTCATGCATTGACGCAGGTACAGGGGATTGTCGGAAATACAGCCCGTATACAAACTGTGATAGGTCAGACTAGTTCCACTTGAGGAGATTTCCCCTGCATTACGCATGGGGTAGCATGAAACCTGGGCTGATGTGACATGGAGCCGGATCTTACTAGCCGGGCATTGATGCCGTTTCAAGAGATAGGGTGGTATTCGTCTAATGCTAAATCCGCCAACACTGCGGGTTGATAGATACTGGAGGGTGTTGTGCCTTTTCTTTTCGCCATCCCATCTCTGTCTTCATCCAGTCCCTCTTTTTCACCCTCAACTTTACACTCCTTTCAAACAATCACAATGAGACATTTCACAGTACTTGGAGCTCTTGCTCTGGCCTCCTTCGCAGCGGCAAAGGCCAAAGGCGATGGTTACTACGGTTACAAACTCAACCGTCGTGGCGACGATGAATCCGCCATCTACGAAACAGAAAACACCAACAGCGGCGTCGCGCCTCTGAACGAGGAGCCAGACGTCTACCTCAACGCGAATGTCTCCGTTGGAGAAATCTCAGTTGAAGTGCAGAACATCACTGCCAAGATCAACCTTGACGCAAAGGTTCTCAACCTGCTCAACTTTAACGCTGGTGTTGATCTTGGTATTGATCGGGTCAAGCTTGGTATTTACAACGTCACTGCCAAGGTTGAGCTTGAGGCGCGATTAGGAAATATTCTGCGCATGGTTGATGATGTTCTGGAGAGTATTGATTTGAACCCTATCATTGCGACTCTTGGAGATGGTGTTAAGGATATTGTTGGGGAGGTTGGCGATGGTGTTGGCGACATCATCGGTGGAGGAAGCGGAGGCAATGGCAGCTCTGATGGAGATGCCGAAGCAAATGAGAAGCGAGATCTCACCATCCGTCTCGAAAACAACATCCTCTACTCAATGAACGACTTCTCAGGCTCAGCCCACACGAACCGTGTCCTCACCCAAGACGGTTTTCTCTACAACATCTACATCGACAACCAAGGCCGCGAGAAGAACCGCAAGGAAGTCGGATACTACGCCAAAGACATGAAGTTCACTGGCCACAACAGGACCATCACTGTTGATGGAGGTGTCGAGTACGAGCTGCAGTACACGTACTCGCCTTACTACGGTCTCAATGCTTATTGTAACATTTACACTGATCCTGCGGGCAAGGTTTTGAGGACTAAGATTGTGGCTGAGGCTGAGGGTGGTGGTGCTGCTACTATTGCTAATGAGGAAGAGGATTTGTAAGGGAGGTGTACTAGGTTTAATACAGTCATGAGTTTGAGTAAATGAATGATTCTTGGCATATGCTTTCAACACTATCACCACACCTGCTGAAGCACAGTATATTGCCACCGTATCTCTCTATCTTGAGCTCACGAGATTGCTGATTTTCAATTCTGCAACCTCCTTATGCAAAGTCTGCTCAACGGATGATGATTGGCAGTCGGCGATGTTATATTGGCTGGCTAGAATTTACGTACAGCTGCGAACATATCTTTCGACTCTGAAGTAAGACTTCTAGTCGTCTCCTTGGTCCTTTATGGTAACCCCATCGAGTCCCTTGAGTTTATCACAAGCTTCCTGACTGACCCTTGTTATACACGTTAGATGGTTGATTGATGATAGGAAGACTGGTCTTACTCTGGGCCGAAGATTATAGGAGGAAGAGACCGGGTGGCAGGATAATGGAATGTTCCAGTATCCTCTTCCAGTATTCTTGAAGCTTGTCAGTAACGACATCAATGGCGTAGTGAAAAGAAGATAGAGAAGAAAGCTCGCACTTACTTGTCAACCATTTCCCGGTTGTCCTCCCAGCTGTCGATACCTTCAAAATGAATCGCAATTCTCTAAGAAATTATCAGCATTATAAGAGTGCAAGCAAAGGCAGTCAGTTCAGTCGCACATGTTTGCTGCCACTCATTGTGCCGCGTTAAGATATAATGAATGGGGATAGGATGTATTGGATTGAGAAGATAGAAATTACCAGTGAGACAATGCTGTAACTGGGGGATACATCACTATAAATATATACAGAAATGTTCTAATACAAGGTTTGCCTGAAATATCATAACGCATCATAGACCTTTTGGAGTATGAAAAGATCTACGGATAAGCAGTGCATTAGATACGGGATATGTTATTTGCAAAATAATGTTTATTTACTAGCTCTTACTTAGATAACGTCATAATAAACTATAAACCTAAGCCGCTTGATTTTGATTGCCTGTTGAGAAGGTGAGAATTATCAGCTGAAAGTATCAATCGACGCTTGCAAGAAATACGCAGGCTAGTAAACTCTTTTCAGGTGTTGATCGCGTAAAATGCGAGGGCTTACGCCGCTTCACCACCGATTCCCGAGGTAAGCACATGCTAGAATCGGGAAGCAACAAGACGGTCAATTGGCTGGTGTCGTCAGCGGCTAGCTGAAAAGTCAAGAATTGGATTTCTGTATAACTGGTGGAGAGCTGTAGCAAGTCGTGAGTTGGGAACCCCTCAATTAGAATCCGTAATTGGGCTAAAAGGATACAAACGGATCTAAGCAAAAGGCGTTGCTCCGTTGGGATTCACAAAGCTTGCTCTATCTCACAAGTTATTACGGTACATGACTAACAGACAAGACAGCGAATGCTTCGACTCTCCGACTTGCACTACAGGTGGCTTCGATGGAAAGTACCATGTTATTTCACAGCCGCCACCTGCCCCGGCAAGTCTACACTCTCTGGGGACGTCTGTATTGTACAAGCACCTCCGGCCTGTCCAGAAAAAACAGCTTTATAAGATGGCTTTTGCACAAAGCCGTCGCTGCATCTTTGCCCCTAGGTTCAGTCTGCGCTGAGAATGAGCTCCGTACTACCAAAAGCGTTCCAACCTGCGCGACCGGGACAATCGAAGATGACAGATGTATCTCGAGCATTGGTCATGCTTGTTCTGGCAACGCTACGTACAATGGCAAAGGCTGCCTCTCGTAGAGTGCATCAAAGTGTGAAGCAAATTTCACCTTCAGTAGGACGGCCTGTCTCCAGTCGATGGCCTGGTTTTCCGGCAGATGTAACTATGAGAGGCAATGATTGCGTGTCTCCAACATCTGTGGACTTTCCCAAGGGCTGAATTTCAGTGGCAGCACTCTATGGTCCGAACAACACGACATACGCAGACGAGAAGTGTGCCTTGGAACAAGCTCCTGGCTGTTTGGGCAATCGCAAACTCCACAACGGGAAGTATCGCACTAAACGATCGGCAGTTCCCTACATCCCGCGGGTTGTGTCACTATCAGTAAACTATCACGTCCACACGGAACGACCCGAGAATGCGTGTCCGAGTGAAAGCCCGAAAGTACACTGCTATCTGTCGTCTCATGTAACAAGTGTTCTTTACCATATCCACCTTAATGTAAGGCTGGCACTACTTTTGAACACGGCAACTGTTACTTGTCTTAGTCTAGTACATACTACAAGATACAGTTCCGTCTTCATTATCAGATACGACAGTTAGTGGATCCTGTCTTAGGTGGGATATCGCTATGATAAAGTATAGGTTAGGTAGGGCTGAGTTATTACTTGTTTTTTAGTAGTATTAGAAGGAAGGACTTCAATTTAGCTGACCTTTAAGTAACTATTTTATTATAAATACATATATCTAGATATTAGATATTATTATATCTTTAAAGATACGCTGCTGCTGGTCCTGTCCCGTTGTTGGTGAGCTTATCTTTACTATTTATAACGGGATTTTCCTCGTCTAGACCAGTGAGTTTATGTAACTAGAGCTGCCGGTGTACTGGTAGTTCGTTGTGATCTGATAACATAAGTCCCTTAACATAGGTTACACTGCATTGGCATGAACTCTTAGCTGCGGCATATGACACGGCGCATGCCAAGATAGTGCATCATAAGTTGTTTTATCAGCTTTTACCTTGAATTCCTCTTTCTTCTTCTTTTTCTTCTTCTTTTTCTTCTTCTTTGTAATCTATATAACAGCTTTGCCCTGCTAGCCAATGGAAGCTACAATTCGAATCAAGCTCAGGTAGTCAGCTGTGCAGTCCGGGTTCTCATATACACGTTCCCAGATGTCAGTCAAACCTAACAGGCACCCCACGAGTATCACCTTTAGCAATTGATCTTTCTACACCACGAAGACAGAAGTTCACTCTACTCTTGTCTATCGTTATTCAGATTCTCCTCAGTCTCATAAACGCCCAAGCTACACTCAAATGTCCCATTCTAGCCCCAAACCACCACGTCTCTACCATTCGATGCGAGAAAGCTGATTGCTCTGTGGTTGAAGTTCACAGCGGGAAGGCTTTCGGCTGCAAACTGAGCTATATGGCCATCCGTCCCGGTACTATTATACACAATGCATTGCGCATACACAAATCTCGTCCACCATGAAACCGAAGAGTGTCAACTTTGGGTTCTTCGGTTTAGTGATAGTGGCCTCGTTTAGCAGAGTTATTGTGTGAGTGCTGGTTAGGGCCTTGTTTCCCGTCTGGTGGAGAAAAGCGGAGGTTCCCCCTGTGCAGCATCGTCCTCCAGTACAAGATCCTGTAAAAGCACAGGAGCCGCTTGCAATGGAAGAGATTAATCAACCTGTTCAGCGTATAATTTAGGCAGATTGTATCGCCAGCGACCACGTGGAGAATCATGAATATAACAATCATGATGAGTACGATGAGCATGAAGAATACGGGGAAGATCATGATTATTTGCTAGACGACGAACATGATGAGTTGCGTGGTGCGACGATTGGGACACATGAGGAAGTAGCTGCTGGGGAAGGGCGTAGAGGAGACTGTCTTGAAGGATGGAAAGAACCACATTATGTTCTGTTATTTGTGTTTCATACTCAACTGGAGTTATTCTGATATCGCCTTGCTGACGAAAATGGTGAATTTGTGGTCCAAAAGAAGCTTTCATTCATAGACTCTATACCGATAGGTGAAGTGGACACCCTGCAATAACCACATCTTACGAGTGCTCTAATGCGGCTTGCCCAATACGGTTTGGCCAGCTATCCCAGGCTGTAAGCCCTTCGTATTACATGAGCTACCTAACCTTGGCAAACCACATCCCGTCTACATTAGATATGCAATGTTGGCAGACGGTATGTGAAGAGCCTCGGTCCCACCACTGCTCGCTTACTCCTGGCGTAAGTTGCAAGCTAGAGTAAATAATTGCCGCGGATGGAGGGGCAATGCAGGGGCAAAAGCCAACGTTTAAGTCTATGTCCACGGTGCGGCTGTTGTAAGGTCTGGGCCTGAACGGCCAGCTGTGGCTGAACATCAGATGAATGCGCGGCGTTGGGCGCTACACCAGGGACAAGCCATCATATTCATCGTATGTTTTCATGTTGATAATCATGCCGACCTTGCGAGAAGAGTGAAATTGAATAGACAGGTACATCAGACACGTGAATTGCTAGAGGCAGAGCTTTCTCCGGATTGTGGTGGAAGGAACAGTTCAAGGTTCTTAAGCTTAACAGAGTTAATTCTAAATATAGCGCTTGAAAGCTCATCTCCCAGCGTTCCAGTTCAATTTTATGGACGCTAGCCATCCTAGCATGAAGTTAATTGCCGGCGGAATGTGATCTTCAGTTCTTCACGTTTTCTCTCCAAGCATTAACAGCCTTCCTTCCAATCTTGACAGCAGCGCAACGGAGCGACGGAGACCACATCAATTGTTTCCAATGAAAGGGATTTGGAAGGTCCAAGACGAGACTGATGTATTAAGGAATCACTTTGAAGTTGTTCCATGAGAATACTGTTGCAAACTGGCAGACCGTCGTATCACATAGCTAAGCAATTGCTGTCCGGATTGGGAAATCATGTAGACGAGGCGGATACCACGGCACGAGGCGCGAAGGTTAATTGTGCCTGCGTTAAGGCACGATGCATAACGGCACGTGGACTGATTGACGCATTAGGATTAGTTCAAGGCCCTCAACTAGCTCTCGTCCGAGAATGCTCACTACATGCTGGGGAAATACGAAGAATCAATTGCTCGGGTAAGAATTAGTGCAACGCCATATTGAGGAGGGGCTCGTATCAAAGGTTCCTGATGTGCCTCGGACCTTTCTCAAGACATGTATAAAACTGTAGCTATATCGCAGGTATTTGATCAAACCAGAACAGCATCTCCATCATCCCTCATTTCTTAACTCACTATCACTACCACACATACTCGCCAACATGAAGTTCAGCATTCTCGCCACTTTCACAGCCATGGTCGGTAGCACTGCCGCCGCCAACCAGGCCGTTGTCATCAACAACTGTCCCACCACCATCTATGTCCAGTCTTGGCCTTACAACGGAGGTCACCCCGGACCCTTGGTTGCTCTCAAGCCTGGCAAGAAGTTTGCTGAGAACATGCGATACTCTGGCTCGGTCAGTCGCACCTTTCCCTTCACTGCAATATTCTTGAGTTACTGCTAACACAATGGGCATCTATAGACCGTGAAGATCGCCACCACCCGGTCTCTCTCGAAGCCTTTGTTCTTTGGATATTCTTCTAGCTCCAGCCCCGACTATGTCTACTGTAAGTCCACACCTGTCATCGTCTAAGAGCCTTGCACTAACATTTCCCTCCAGACGAGTTCAGCACTCAGTGGGGCAACCCCTTCGCCAACAAGCACAACATTCTGAGCCCTAGCAGGAGCTGCAAGAAATTTGACTGCCGTCCTGGACAGGCTGGCTGCTACAGTACTCCTGGTATGAAGAAGGTCTTCGGATGCCCTAGCCCTACTACTGTTACTGCTACTATCTGCGCCAAGTAGTTGTGGACTTTGATCATCCGTCTGTGCTTGCACTAGAATTGGAGCTTATGTCGCTGAGGAGCATTGCCTCGGCCCAGCGTACCGGCTGATGCTGGCCTATGGGAATACGCGGGGGAGTAATTTTCTTAGACAGAGAAATAAATCATCGTTGCATATTGCCTTACATACGTCCATTTCACCGCGATCAAGTTCTTTACATGCAATGGCAGACAAATGGTAATAGTTGATTAGTCTTGGTTTAAAATGATAGGGTATATACTATTTAAGATAATAATACATGAGAAGTCATTATACGCCTCTGTACATTTCCAACTACTTTACTTTCTCTCAAGCCCAGTCTCGAGGCTGACAATCCTTGGAGAAGCATAGTAGAATCCACCACCATTGAACTCTCCCTCAAGCTCAGGGTATTCAAGGTCCTTCCAAGTCTTCTGAATCTTAGCCGCACTCTTCAAGAAGCTCTTCTTGGTCTCCTTGTAGTCAGAGGCAGTCAACTTTCCATCCTTCTTAACAAACTCCCCATCAACCATGACGTGGAGGACATCAGCGACGCTAGCGTGAAGCATGACAGCGGCAACAGGGTCGGTCCAGCCCAAAAGCGCGGGAGAGTCAGCAGCGTTCCAGACAACGATATCGGCCTTGGCACCTTCTTCGATGATACCAAGATCCTTGCGTCGCAGGGCCATACCACCGGCGCGGGTGGCGAGGTAGAAAGATTGACTGACACCCATGGGGTTCTTGTTGGGGACTTCCCACTCGCCGTCAAGAACTTTGTTGAAGAAGTAGTAGCGCGCGCTCTGGAGCCAGATTCGAGCTTGGGTGAGAATGTCGGTGGAGTAAGTGAAGTGGGTGTCGACTCCAAGAGCGGCTTGATCTTGGATGTGGTAGGAGTGAGGGTGAGTGTGACCGTAGTGCATCTCGGACTCGGGAGTGATAGAGAGGTACTGGTTGGTCTGGCGGAGGAGGTTAGCGCCGGTAGCGGTCATGAAGCTGCCGTGGGAGAAGACGACGGGGATGGAAGTGTTGAGAAGACCAAGAGCGTGGACGTCCTCGGGAAGGTTGTTGATGCCGAAAGGACCAGCAAGGGCGTGAGTGGTAACGACAGAGACGTTATACTCCTTGGCAAGATCGACAACTTCCTTAGCGGCATCGGGAGGGTTGGGACCGAAAGAGTCGTAGGAGATACCAAGCTCAACGTTGCTACCCTTGAAAGGCTCACTCTCAGCAATCTCAACAAAGTTGGGAATCTGGTCGCGAACAGTGTAGTTCAAAGCAGGAACATCATGGAACGCGTAAGACCAGAAGACACGCGCTCCACTAGCCATAGAGGCGTTAAGACCAGCGTAAGCAGTCTCGTTCGACCATGTGTGATGAGCGTGATCAAGGGAAGTAGTAACACCAGCATTTAAAGCCTCGAGCAGTCCAGCAAGCTGACCCCAGTAAACATCATCAGCCGTGAAGTGAGGAGCAGCCGCGAACTCGCCATAGCGACCAAAGTACTCTGCGAGAGTAGTGTTGGCCGCGATTGTCTTGAAGCCGGTTTGCCAGCCGTGACGATGAGTGTCGATGAAGCCGGGTGTGATGATCTGGCCGGTGACATCGACTTTCTCTGTGTTGTTGGGGAGGTTGGAGGGCTCAGATGTGCTGACGATCTTGATGCGATCGTCGCTGATCAGGAGGTGGCCATCGCGGATGATCTGGGGTTCATTGGTGGAGTCATCCCAGCTGATGATTGTCGCACCAGACAAAAGCTTGGTAGCGGCCTGGGCCTGTGTAGCCAGAGCTCCGAGAGCACAAATTGCCGAAGTATGTCTCATTTTGCCGGTATGACTGATATCACAAAGAACCTGGACCTCCAACATACATCCGTCTGCCAGTGAACTTTATATAAAAGTTGCACATCCCGGATCTGCGGATATACCAAGGTCTAGGAGAACAATTTTTCTGGGCATCTTCTAGAAGGTGCCTATGAACCAATCGGTAATGGAAATCTGGGGCGACTTCCTTGTTTTATGACTTGATCCCCACGAGCTAATGATGGTGGTTGATAAAAAGTGGTTCGGTGGTGCATTTTTATGCGAACGATGACGCATGGAAGCTGTCGGATGTACGGATATACGGAGTGACAGACCGCTTTACAGGACAACTACCGTATTTCCAGAAAGGAGGTCATCGGAAATGACTTTCCCGATGACACAGATGGATTCTTTTATTACCGTGGGTTTGAACAGGGTGTGGTCTTTATGCGCGGATCCGCGTGTTGGTGATCACGGGAAAAATTACAAAGCCGACACGTCGGGCATGCAACACAGTACTCCAGGGTATCTGGAATATTTATCAAGAGATTTTGCTCGAATGGTATCGTGTGCAAAATGACTGGCTCAGTAGGAAAGCATGTCTCTCTGTAAGAACCGACATCTCATGCACTGACCACATGTTTGCAATGCCGAGAAATGGGTGATGCAAGTATCAAAGCTTTTGCTATCTACCAATAGTGCTGTCCATCCAATCAGATGTGCCAATTCCTTCTCCACTTTTGGTCATTCCCGCTGGTTTAATCCCGTCCAGTGACAGCTGTACAGGGTAAACTGGAATCATCTGTCGCAAGACATGTTGCAAATCTAGTATGACACGTTCACCAGTGCCTAGTTTCGCTCAAGTGCGAGGTATCAAAGTGCCCGTGAAGATAACGGCGTGCAATTGCCTGTCTATCGTTGGCTCGTTTTCCAATCAGCCGTATAACGACATTATTTATGGATTGATCTGTACGTCGTTGGTTGTTGGTTCGAGAAGCGCTGAACCCATATTTTATTTCAAACCAATTTGCACAGCCTCAAATTAACTGTATATCACAGTCCTCAATCTCAAACTCCCCTACCTCCCTACACTCCTCTGCCTCAGGCAAAGGTAAGCTTCTATCCACATTCAACGTCAAACACCCGCTCGCCTTATCAACGAGAATGTTCAAATGTCGATAGCCTCCACCAAATCTCGACCCCACTATTTTCACCATCTCCATTAACGTATCCATAACACCGACATCCATAGCTGACGTTTGGAACTCCAGTGGTGCTAATGAGACGAGATCTGCTAGAGAGCATCCAACATCAAAAACTTTCTCAAGAATACCGATGCCGTTCGCCTCGAAAGCTTGTGTGGGAACTAATTGAGAGATAAGAACAATGTCGCGTGCTATAGTTGCTGGGTAGTGTAGTGACATGACATCCTCGCTGTTGCCTGCAGAAAGGACACGTTTTGACGCGCAGAGCTTCCATACCACTGTTTTGAGCCATTGGCGCGATATAAGTAGATCTGCTTGTTGAACTTGAGAATAATCTGATAGGTTGGGTAACGAGTATTTCAGCATGTTTTGGAGGCGTGATAGACTGGCAGAATCGGTTGAACTGGATGGAGTTAATTGATTCCAATTTGTGATGAAGGTCGAGTCGAAGGGACGAAAGAGGGAGATGAGGTCTAGGAACCCAAGTAGGATTTCAGCGTCTGATGATAGAGGATCGATAGCTGGCAGGTCGAGCGTTTCCTGCAGTCTGATGGGGCGATTTCTTTGCAGCCCGTACGCTCTCTCAGTAATGAACAACACCCAAAACATGCGTCGCGCGTAAACAGCAAGGGATGCATCGTCGGTGTCCTCATATGTCGTCTCTTCGTGTAAGCGCATTGTCTGGAGCATCGTTATGGACTCTTGCAGATAGTACCAAGCCGAATTATCCTTATCCATAGCAAAGAAAGCCGCGTAGAGAAAGAATGAGGTTTGTATATGAGTCAAAGATGGGTGTTCCACAGCGTGACAATGCTTCCTTGCACGAAGAGACTCTGACATAAGAAAGTCGGCAGAGGGAAGGGTGATGTCATCTTGCGCTTCAGTTGGTGGTAGTATTTCAGGCGATAGCGCGATTATGGCACAGCACGAGGCTATGAGGCTGTATTTTTCTGCTGACATCGAGCCATACTCGAGTTGTTGGCGGTCCAGAATAGGTGTGAGGGGGTATTTATGTTTGAAGTAGGCATCGAGACACCATTCGATAATCGCGTGGGTGAGTAATGGTGATGGGGAGAAGTCTTCGGTAATTGATGGCGGGGCAGTGACATCCGAAGCCAAGATGACCAGTTCCTCATTTAGCGACGGAGCAGGAACGGGAACGGGAGCCGGAGCCGGGCTTGGACTTTGTAGTATTCTCTCTCCAGGACGTTGAAGCCTCCTCGCATTTCTCGGTCCACGAGGCCCAGTCTTTTTGTGCACAGCCAAATAAGTACAGCCTAACTCAGCGTTCCGGCAATTGAGACACGGTGTACAGCCGTCGCAACGAATCTTGCGTCTATGGCAAGCATCGCAAGCTTGCCGGACTTTAATCGGCTTGCCTGATGGATTTGGACTTGACGGAGTTGACATTTTGAGGTTAAAATTGGAGAGGTTCAACAAGATTTTAGAGGTTGTGGGGATTGGGTTTATATATTGCGGAGAAGACGAGTGCAAGGTCTGGTGAGCTGACAGGCCTGCAGGTCTAGCCAGACGCCACGGATCCACTGGAAGTTTTCTTTATGGAAGGGACAGGCAAGCTAAACGAGAGTACGAGAATTGGAATAATTAACCTTCAATTCTGATGATATCGCATATAATAACTCGATCAAGAATAACACCAACAATGCGCCCGTTTTTATGCGCCGATTTGCCACACCTAATGAACACTAAAGCACAAGTACACTACCCGATTACCACCCCTAAGCCTTGGGCTTCTTGACAACAGCATCATCCTGAACAACATACTCAGAAAACTTTCTAGGAGGAACACCGCCAGCATACAAGCAGTCAATATCGTGATAAGTCCTGTTCTTGGTCTCAGGCTGGAACCAGAAGAGACAAGCAAGAATAAAGACCTCAGCACCGACAAACAGGAACATGACCTTGCCACCCCAGTTCAGCTGATCAGGGTTGATAAAGTAGGGAAAGACGGAAGATAGCATGAGAGCAGTAAGTTGCTGGCAAACAAGACTAAAGGCAATAGTCTTAGGACGAGTAGCCTGGGAAGCTGTCTCTTGAGCAACAGCCCAACCGAAACAACCGACAGTAGCAGTGTAAAGCATCGACCATGTAATCATGAACGCAAGAAGAGCGGTATTGGCGGCGTGGTTACTGGTGCTGACCATTGATGTGCCTGCGATGATGATGGACCAACAGCCGAGGAGTGTACCGCCTCCGATGAGGGACTTTCGGCGGGGAAGGACATCGGAGACGGAAACGGCGACGAGGTTGGACAAGAATTGAAGGGTGGAGGAGATTGCGGTTAGACCGAAGGGGTCGGCTTGACCAATGAGCTCGAAGTAGTATGTCTGGTAGGTGTCTGAGATGTTAGTATCTGATGTCAAGAGTTGGAGGGTATAGGTACTTACTAGCAAAGTAACCACCAGAGAAGTTCTGTGACTGAAGACCCATGACTGCGACAAGAGTTCTGGATCGGTGTTCCTTGGAGAAGATAGCCTTCCAGCTAGTCTGCTTAGCCATGTTGGCCTCACCAGCAGCGACCTCAAGTTCTGACTTGATGAAAGCGAGTCTCTCCTCAACATCGATTGAATCGCCATAAAGCTTGACAATAGCCTTTCGCGCATCGTCGTCGCGTCCCTTCTTGACGTACCAGATAGGCGACTCAGGAAGGAAAGGAAGACCAAGAGCGAAGAGTGTAGGGACGAGGAAAGTCATGACAAAGGCCAGTCGGAAGCTCCATTCGCCCTTGATCTTGGATGAACCCCAACCGGTGATGGATGAGAGGAAGAAACCCAGGACGATGATAGCGTTGGTCAAAGAGCTGAGAGAGCTTCGAAGTGCGGCTGGTGCATTCTCAGTGACGTAGAGAGGAGGAGTGACAGTCGACAAACCGACCGAAAGACCAAGAAGAAGCTTCGACACGAAAAGAACAGGAAGACTGGGCGCAAAGACGAGAGCAAAAGACGAAGCAATGGACAATGCAACAGCAGTCCAAAGAACAGCCTTTCGTCCAACCCAATCCGCAAACTGACCCGTCAAAAAAGCACCAAAGACTTGACCGATAGTACTAGCCGCATTCCAAAGAGACTGCCACAAAGCCGGGATAACATATTGATCGCCGACCTGGTAGTACTCTCCATAGACCTTGCGGAATTCAGGGAATGCAATTGCGACGCCGGAGAGTCCTTGGTCGTATCCCCATCCGAAGACGAGGGACATGATGTATAGCGACCATAAGACGTAGCGTTTGTCTTTTTTGAGGTTTGTCCAGAGACGTTGGTATTGTTGCTTTGGGGTGAGGTCTTGGGCGTCGATGGCGGCTTGGATGTCTTCGCTGTGAGCCTTTTCGACGTGGGAAGGCTCGATGGTCAGAGGCTCCATCTTGGTAGTCATCTTGAAAGAAGTGGTTGATTGAGGTGGATGAAGGCAAGGGGGAAAAAGGAACTGGAGCCAGGATGATACTGATGATCCAAATTGAGAATTGAAGCGGATTCACTCAGGTCTTTATATCATATTGACACTCAAAGCATTCATACTTAATCCCCAGGAAAACGTTCACCCGTTTCATTCAGCCCCATGGGGATTCAGGTGAAAAATCTCCCCACGTTAAGCTCGCGATCATCCATCATCTTTTTCGCCGCAAATATTCAGCGTCACCACCCTAGAGTCGGCATCTCGGATGGAAAACTGGGGCCAAGGGTAGAATGGTTGAATTACTATTGGTTACCAGAAGACGATCCTTGTCGATGAGCTGAGCCAATTGTCGGACCGATGTGAATCGCCTCTGGGGTAATTTGACCAACGAATCATAATTCACCCAGACAACTCCACAGACTGAGCCGGGATTAACAAGGAGTCTGAGACTCAAGAGTTATCGGCCGACAACTTTATTCCCCGCATTCGTGACTGCTTGTCGGACCGGTGGAGGAAGAGTTAGGTATAAGAAACCCAAAAACAGACTTTCCGTATGACCAGCACAAATTCATCACACTATCGATTTACAACACGCCATGTCAGCCCAGAACCCCCCAGACAGACAATGGTGGAAAGAAGCCGTTGTTTATCAGATCTATCCCGCCAGTTTCCTCGACTCAAACGGCGATGGACTAGGTGATTTACCTGGTATCATCTCCAAGCTTGACTACATCAAGTCAGTCGGAGCTTCAGCCATCTGGCTGTCACCTATCTTCAAGTCTCCCCAACATGATATGGGCTATGATGTCTCAGACTATCGCGACATTCATCGTCCTTACGGCACACTTCAAGATGTCGAGACTCTTATCAAGGGTTGTCATGAGCGGGGTATCAAGGTTCTACTCGATCTCGTGGTGAATCACACTAGTCACGAGCATGAGTGGTTCCGAGAGTCACGGTCTTCAAAGACTTCTCCGAAACGAGATTGGTATTTTTGGGGTGATCCCAAGTTTGACGCTGATGGGAATCGAAAACCGCCTAACAACTGGTCTTCCATCTTTGGCGGCAGTGCTTGGACATTTGATGAGACGACGGGTCAATATTACTTGTCGCTGTTTTTGCCTGAGCAGCCTGACCTCAATTGGGCCAATGAGGATATGCGTCAGGCTACTTATGATGATATGAAGTTCTGGCTCGACAAGGGCGCTGATGGATTCCGGATTGACTCCATGAATCTCATGTCAAAGCATCCCGACCTCCCTGATGCACCCATCACAAGACCTGATTCAGAGTATCAGCCAGGTGACAAGTACTTTGCCAGCGGACCTCGTATGCACGAGTATATCCGAGAGATGCGGAAGGAAGTCATCGACAAATACGACTGCATGACCGTTGGTGAACTTGGCTTCACGAAGGATGAAGAAAGTGTCGCAAGCTACGTTGCCAAGGAACGTCATGAGCTCAACATGCTGTTCACAGGAGATATCGTCGACATGGACTTTGGCGCCAACCACAAGTATGAACGCGATGACTTCCGTTTATCCAAGCTCAAAACCATTACTTCTCGCTGGCAAGGCGCTATGCCCAAGTTCGACGGATGGAACTCAGTTTACATGGACAACCACGACTCCGGCCGCTCCCTATCACGCTACGGCTCCGACCTTCCTCAGTTCCGCAAGGAAGCAGCCAAGATGCTAGCCATCTACCTCAGTACCCTAAGCGGAACACTCTTCCTCCTCCAAGGCCAAGAAATCGGGATGGCCAACGTTCCTGAATCTTGGGAGATTGAAGATTACATCGACGTCGAAGGATTGAACTACTACAGAAGTCAACTTGAGAAACGAGGCCCGGGCGCTGATATGTCCGATGTCATGAGAGAAATGAGACTCAAAGCTCGTGACAATGGAAGATTACCCATGCAATGGAACGCTGAGAAAAATGGTGGTTTCTCACAAGGCGATAAGCCCTGGATGCGTGTTAACGATGATTATGAGGAGTGGAATGTTGCGCTGCAGGAGAAGGATGATGATAGTGTTCTTGCGTTTTGGAGGGGGATTCTTGAGCTAAGGCAGAAAGAGAAGGATGTCTTTGTTTATGGAAGATTTGAGAATCTGCCTGACTATGAGAATAGTGAGGATATCTTTGCGTATACCATGACTAGCTTTGATGGGAGGGCGGCGCTTGTTCTGTTGAACTTCTCGGATAAGGAGCAGAAGGTTGAGTTGAAGAATGGGTCTTGGGGTCAGAGGTTGATCGGGAAGAATGTCGAAAAGTTCAATAACGGGCTGACATTAAAGCCTTATGAGGGAGTGGTATATGCTGGATGGTAAGTTATATCATGAAAATGGAAAGCAGATTTTATTATATTGCTACTGACTAAATTGTCTTCCCTTTCATGGCTACATCTACCCTCTCGTAGGCTCATACCTCCTGTGCAATAGCCCTGATCATGACCTCAATTAACAGCAATCTTGTCCTCAGAACAGTTTTAGGGCCTTAGTTCTTGTCCTAGCAATTTACGATTCTGGTGGCAGTTTTGCTGGTTTGGAACTATAGGCGTGGCAATTTGATAAAGAACATAGCAGATATAAAAAGTGTCTGGTAGCTAATCAGACCTTTCTCGTCGCAGCAACGGAACGACCCCAATCCAAGCATAATAGCATAGTTAAATTCTTCCGACGATTAACACACCGCTGATAGTGTCATCCGTAGAAGGAGTATGCTTTGAGCTGATCGAGAAAACTGTCAATACCAATTGGATCCAACAGCGTAACACATAAATGAACTGCAGAGGTGAGAGCTGCAATGTTCGGGCTGTATCCATCGACATCCTGGTTTCTGCAAAACTGCTCATATTCCGGAAATCCAGGCAAACGCAAGGGAAGAAATTCTTCGTATGAGTTTCTGGGGCAATCATAAGGTAAGAAATGATCCAGAGCAAACCACCAGGATATCCAAAACCTCTCAAAGCTTCCTTGGTGCTGTCGCAAAAGATCGAGATATAGCTCGAGGTACAGATCTAAGGCCTCCTTTAAACTCTGATCCTCTTCCTGAAGTTCCTTAAGTTCATTGCGTGTAATAGGAAAGTGGTTTTGCGGGCATACTTCCAACCTGTGACAACAAGTATGCGCCATACCCAAACGGTCAAAGATGTCAAGTCTGCAAATCTCTGTGAAGCAGTTCTGGTTCAAATTCAAACCAAGCGACGAGTAACGCGGCAAGAGATAAAGCCAACGACGACGTCCGCGTAGTTGCAAAGCACATGAGAACCAGAATAGAGTCCACGCCTTGTTTCTGAGGACTACTCCAATCGGAGTGCACCCCATAGTACTGCACCAGCAAAGGCAATCGTCGTTGGTTTGCGCGTCACCGTCAATCAGCTGGCGGAAAATTTGTAGTATGCCGTATAGCTTCTGCTCTGGGCTAATCCAAACTCTCGCCGACATCATCGACGGAAAACAAGTTGACCGACTGAGAACGTGCGTAGAAAAAGAGCCCAGAGTTACCCCCATATCCAGATACCATGGGATGAGTCGAGGGCAATCATTAGTATCAGAGCCACATGCCATTATGGCTTTGATTAGAGGTGTCATCCCATGGTCGTCGGCTTTGTCAATGTCGTGGAAACCCAAATCGTAGAGCTTCATAGCCAAACTCGAGTTGTGTAGAACAGATCGGCTGTGATAAATGGTAGTGTAGGGACCTGGCCATAACAGCTGAGGCACTTCAACACCACGAGCTTTTAGCTCCTCATATATCTCGATTGCCTGGTAGTCAAGCAGTGGCCGTGGCCGTGCATGATAGTTGCACCAAGATGTTCCTATCACGGCCTCAGGCAGATGATCCAACGCCAGTTGGAGTAATTCCTGTCGTCTAGCAGCCAGCCTTTCGACCAAAAGTAAAACTACACTCGGAGATACATGAGAGGAAATGGCGATATCTACCAAATCCTGGAGTCGGCCAAACACTGAAACAAACACGGGGCATCCGTGGTCTAATAGTAAGCCGATGCTCTCATGTTGTTGCTGCAGTATTGCTTCCTCGATGGCAACAGAAGGTTCTGCTCCTGCTTTGAGCAAAAGTTCAAGACCGACAGGCCATCCGATAGCGAGTGTCAATAACGGAGGGTTATCTACCTTCAGGCCGACTTTGCCTCGATCAAGGAGATCACGTAACTTTGACCGGGACTTTTGCGATATGGCAAGATGAACTGGGCTCTGACCGTAATCTTATGAAGTCAGCCTTGACACTTCAGATCGGTTATGAACTCGACAACTTACTCTCAAGTAAACAAGGATTCTTATTGAAAATACCGACCAAGGAAGTGCGAGCCAGACCTCTGCGCCACCCATCGGACATCTCATCCACTCCATGAGAAATTAGCATTCTATCCAACTTAAGTTGCTGTAGTCTTATGTTGTCTGTTCCGCTACCAATTGGCATTAGTAGCAGTAATTGCCTGCGATGGGTGTTGGTTAGCTAGAGCGAATGTCATGTACATGATGTGGTGCACGGGCAGGCTTACGGATATGGATCCAAACCAGTATTGTTCACAATCAAAATCTCCAAAGTCGAGCTTAGTAGATCGAAAAGGGCCTCTTGATAGGGATTGAAGTCCGTTGCGAACTCCAGGAATTTCTGTAAGGAAGTTAATCTCAAATTTTTATCAATCATGACATCTAACAACATACATAAAGAATTGTGATGCCCTCTGGGGATATATCAGCAGGAGAAGCTGTGCCTGATGCAAATGCTTGAAGAAGCCTGGATCGTAGGATTGCGCAAATCGACTCGATATGTGTCTGGTAGAAGACATCTAATGGAGACTCCGTATAGACTGATACAGTCAGGCCATTCGTCGTAGCTGTTTTTGTTTCAATTCTCATCAACCTACCGTGACGGTACGTGCCGTTTAACATCGGGATCTTTGACAAATCTTTCCTGGCTTCCGATATTGCAACAAAAGCGGGGGATTGCGAAGGGTCAACAACAAAGTGAGGCGAGATCCTCCCGAGCATGGAAAGCGACCAGCCACCGACCTGCAATCCGAACATGGCTTGGATCCTCGGACTAAGAGCCCGGAGGCCAAATGACCATGTAGTGGTATCGGTATGTCGTGAGCAATCGGTACCATGCGTAGTTTTCCTCTCAAGGAAGAGCTGAAAGTTCCATTTCGACATATGCGATATCGTGACCGACGGTCTACAGGTGCATAATCTGTTTCTTCCACTTCGTCGGCGCTGTTGTTGAGGGGCTATCTCCGCCATGTTCATTCCAGCATGGTGATAAGGCTGGAATTTCATCGCCAAAGATTGGTTTATGTCTATAGCTCTTGCTGACTTAAAGCCAACTTAACTCTTGTCGGGTCAGGTTTTGAGGAAGGTTTCCAGGTTTCACATACCTGCTGTGTGAGAAAGCTTAAGCTTGACTGCGCTGCAAGTTGTGACTGTGTGATTGTTGATCTACCGTCTCAGTAAGTAAGCTCCTAGATGGGTGAAGTACTCACAGTTGAATTTCGACGGCTCGCAATCTCATCATACTCTGGTGTTGATACCACATCTGTATTGAAGCTTTCAAACTTTCAATTCGACGGCCTCTGTCCGCAATTTCAGTTCTTTCCTTCAAGCCTGCTACTGAAGACCACAAGCGCTTTACCGAACTCGAACTTTTGTTGGATAGACGTTCCAATATCATCGCAAGCTCCTCTGACTCCCTCATCGCATCGTTAAAGATTGAGACGATTCGATGGGTGACGTGTAGAGAGTTGGGATGCGAATCCAATGGGCCATTTAGATCGCTGCTGATCATCCACAATAAATCGTAGAGATCCTGGGTGCTTTTCTTCAGCGCCTCAATCTCTTCGGGTACATTCTTCAAGTTGGCATAGAGTTGCGATGATGCGAGTACAAGACGGGCACTGAGGTCCAGCAGCTGCGTAGCACCTGCTACTATCCCAAGGATCTCGGCCATGCTCTCAATTAGTATTTAATATGGTGAAGCAGTTTAAGAAAAAGAGATCGGCTTATCTATCATCTTTTGGGTTGAAAGAACAAAATGAGGGGAAACGACAATATGCACGCTGGCGTGTCAAGGCAGCCAGCATTACATAACTATTCACATCCAACCAATTGCAAGTAAACTGATGTACAGCCCCCTGGCCTCAAAAGTGCAACATTTTGGATCACATGAGCAGATGAGGGATCAAACTAGCCTTTGAAACCATAGGAAGGCTGCCGGACGATTTCTTCGGCATGAGAATTGCTCTTGTGTTGCATTTTTCAAAGAAGTCATCACGTCGCGAGAAGCGCGATATCAATTTTTTGGAATGATGCGAGGCTCAAAGGATTCCACCCAGGGTCGACAATAGTGAGGTAGTATATATCACAAATTCAATTCATACTATATTGACTGCCAATTACGAGGTCAGAAAGATAACAGCTATCGCTACTGTTGCATGTAACACGCGCGATAGTTGACCTGTAGTCTTCGTCGCAGACCCCAACTGCGCCCAAGTCTTACAACCATCCCCCTTCCTATCCCCTTTAAGTATAGCAAAGCTCTTAATCGGATGGTCAACCTGCTGACACTCTCCATCCTCCTCAGTCTGACAATCAACCTCATACCAAGGAAACTCAACAGGATCAACATCCTTCAATACAGTCTCACAGTTAAGATGGGGATAAGTCCAAAGCACCCACTGTGCCTTTTCATCACCAGGCTCCATCCCAGGTAGCGCGAAGCGGATCTGGGTGTAATTCGCGCTGGAGTCAAAGTCGTTTTGCTCGAGGTAATAGCTGACGTTGGAGTTCCGGTCTTCCCATGGTCTGTAGGCTTTTTGGATGCCGGAAAACGTCTTGTTGCCAGGGGAGAAAGTGTCGGTGAGGTTGAAGCAGACGAGGTCTGTCGGAGTGTCGCGTGTTGTGAGGATTGGTGCTTTGGTATCTTTGTCACAGTCTTGGTCGGCAGTGAAGAATTGAAGTGTGACGTTATTATACCTTCGTCGAAAGTCAGTAACCGCAACAAATGAGTCAAATAGTACCTACGATCCGATCTTACGTGCCGAGACAAGAGACAATAAGACTGAGATGATTGATAATTGTAGCAACATATTGTCTTCGGTAGATGGTGAAGTGTTGGTGTCACTTCGTCGTTGGGGTTGGGCAGAGGCGTACTTTGTCAAAGAAATGGGGTGGCCTCCAAGCCAGGTAAGCTTTAAGGAAGTGGACTGTCCCTGATTCGAGTTTCTCTACCAAATTCTCCATACGTCATAACCGGTAGCGACAGGGTGCAACCAACAGCACAACCAACACGACATTGCAATTCGACACGGCTTGGACTGACTGACATGCGCCAAGGTAAAGCTTAGACAGAGCCAACAGGATCGGCGTTGGGGATACAACCTCAGCCCCAGATTCAGCGGTGGATCGACATGATAATCCCTGTCGTAGTGACAGTTGGCCAGCTCACAGGTGAAGACGAGTCATGGTCACGTCCCGCGGGGGATAAAACTGATCATATTTTGACGGGATCAGAAGGAAAAGCTAGCCATATCAAAAGACAGTTGCAGCTTTCCATCCAATAATTAATCCCGATGTTGCTGCACAAGTTTTAGGTTCGGCATGCTGGAGTTTCATCCACTTGCACGACCCCCAGTCTTCAACCAACATGTGTTTGGAGGATTCATGCAAAAGCTTGTTTATTTCAGTTCGTGAAAATAGTAATGCTAGTTCCAGATTCCTTTGGAATGTTACACGGTGAATAGCTTACGATGTGAGTGACTTGCTCACAATGTTTATGTTGTAGAGAAGCAGGGAATAGTGGAATAAGCGAAACTTACCCTGCGGAGTAATTAGACGGTTCGGACATTTTCCACTGGTCGATGGCCCGGACTGTCACCGGGATCTATAACCCTGTAGCTTAATGCTCTGGATTCGACCAACAGCATACCGGGTATCCATTTCCAGCAAAAGTATGTTGGTTCCCTCTTCCTCTCCCAAGCAATTCAACTCAAAAAACAGGTAATATCCAACAAGAAGTACTCTTGGCATTTGTAACTGTGCATAACCGATTGTAAATTAGGCCCCCTTGTCTCAGATGATCAGGTTGGTGAAAGCCGCGAGGCTGATTGTCAGTGGTCACTTGCGAAAAATGATCCGTGCGTCAATGGGCCCAGGAATCGCGATGGCGATCTTTGACAATTGTGTAACACTCCAACAATGGTGGAGGAAGTATAATAAAGACAGTCTGTCGCGATGCAAGGTCGCAAACGCGCGCAGTCCAGCCCACCGCCACTCATTAATCTCTCAACACTGCTGATTGACTGCAACTCCGAGGCCTAAAACCTGAAGATGATCGATGCTATTGGAATTGTAAGCGGCGTTCTTGGTATTATCGGGTTCATCCAAGGCCAAATCCCGGAGAAACCTACTGAAGGTGTCGCTATCAGAATTAAGGCCGGAAGCGGCGGCACCGACGATCAAGGCTCTGTAAGTATCACATAGCCTCTCACACAAAGATGTTAACGAAGATACTCAGGGTGGTGAAGTCTCAGCTGCCTATGCGTGGGACTTCGATAACAACTATCTGGGTAGAGGTGACGGCGGCTTCATGGAGCAGGGAGGGGTAGTCGACACCGTGATCGGATCTTTCTCTAACGCCGCTCGTGCCGAGTATGTCGGCATATCAGTTGTCAAGGACGCTGTCTGTGTTGCCTGGATCGGTGTAAGCCAATATGACAATATCGCCGGTGGTGTTTGGACTGGTGATATTGGGTATGAGTGTGGTCAGGCTTGGTACGCCAACAAAGAGATGGCCGGATACTTGGACGAGGATGAGAAGGAAGAGTACTTTCCGAGGTGCACATGGCTTGACGCAAGCCTCAAGGATGGCATTAAAAGTGCTTCTATGAAGTTCTATACTGCTGCATATGGTGAAAGCGCCAACGATACCGTGGACAACAAAGACGCTTGCGATTACACTCTTTGGAGTGAAGACGATGCTCCCATCTCTGGTAGGTCGAGGACAGTATCTAAAGCCTGGAACAACAACTAACACTCCGCAGGTGCCCCAGAAAAACGGGCCAACCGGCCTCGTCGTCCTTGGATGGAAAACAAGCTCATTGTATCGAACTGGAAACAACACAAGGCAGAGGATCTCTGCTCTTCTGAAACATCTTGGGGTCCTGACTTTATCGGGACAGACGGTCAGTTCTGCGACATGGGAACTAAGAAGTTGACTCCTCTTTGCTCGACCAAGGATGTTGATGGTTGCATCATGATTGATGACGATAACAAGACACTCACCAGGCGATCTCGAGTTGCAAAGCGCGAGACCCACATTGCTCATAAGACCTACAAGGCTATTGACCATTGGGAGTCGGATAGATAATTCCATTGCATGAATGCTATCTATTTGGTAGTATCTTAAGAGCCATCGTATCTCGTAATGTGATCCAATCTCCCTTATACCACGTCTAGTTCCAGTATAAATTTTAGATCCTACTGAATATTAGCCAGAAGCACGAGTGATGATGAAACAAGAAAGGTCACTTACCTCCAAACTACCTGACACGCCGTCTCCTGAGCTCCCGCCCAAAGTAAACTTTGCAAGGGCTTTCTTCTTCTTTTGTAGGGCTAGAATACGCTACTGTCCGTTAGTCTCTAACTACATGGTCTTTTTTACCAGCAGGGAATCACCTCTTCTACGGTATTCTTCATCATGTATCTGAACACCGTCACAGTCTTGGTCTGCCCCATTCGAAGGGCTCTCGCGATTGCCTGTTCTTCGACCGACGGGTTCCATTGCGGCTCAATGATGTGAACGTGCGTCGCGATAGTAAGAGTGAGTCTGTATGTTTTCTTTTAGCCCAAGGCCAATGATCTGGGGACATGTGTCTTACCCAACCGCTCCTGTCTGCATAGTGAGGAGAAGGACGGAGATATCAGGGTTCATCTTGAACTCTTCCAACACTCTTAACCTGTGTTCATTCCCCAATCGTCCATCGATGCGTCTCATAGCGATGTTCCGTTGGCCCAGCAGCATTTGTAGTAAGTCGAGGGTCGTTGTCCAGTACGAGAACACAAGGCTAATCCAGTCAGCGATCGTGGTCTAAACGATGGCGCGGTGTCCCGATGAGAAATAACAATACCTCTTAGATTGGCGACAAATATTGTCTGCCACAGCTTGGAGTTTCGTCGACAGACCCGAATGCATTTGAGTAGGCATTCTATCCAACGTTACAGTATACGTATCCGCCGCGTCCAGGGATAAACGTGTATGAACAGGACCGGGAGGTTGGGGAGATTGACTGACGCTCTTTGAAGAGCTAGGCGTCGAAACTGACAGTAAACGTTGGCACTCCGGGCATGTCAAATCTCCATTGATCTTCGCCATGTTGTCGTTGTCAGCGTTGTTGCAATAGTCGCAAGATGTGTCGACATTCAACTCTGTCAACATCGTGGGGGGTTCAAGCAGTGTGCCGTGGTTGCAGAGCCTCCTCAATGCTAACATCATGGAGAAACGTAGAGTACTTTTCGTCTTCTTTACCTTAGCCAGGCCGCTGACTAGATCATCGAGCTCTCGTCGATACCTTTTGAAGACATCGTTGTATAGTCTTTCTTCGTTAGGGTGGAGTGATAACATCACAGTACTGTATGTTGCAGTAGGGAGATTGAGACATTGCCCTTCTCGTCTCAGACACAAGCATTGAAGTAACTGCTGAAGTGTGTTGACTGGCTCAGTGAGATTCCCGTCGCCTAGTGGCTCAAGTATATATCTCTGGAATACAGCCATGTCACAGAAAGGCTCGAACTTGAGGAATCGAAGAAGGGACACCAAGTCATTGAGACAGTTTTGAATCGGGGTGCCCGAAACACACCATCGTCGTTCTGTGATGAGTCCATTCACAGCCCTGAACTGCTTAGAGCTTGGGTTTCGAATCCAATGAGCTGAGTTGGGTAAGTACTTGGTGCTCGAGGTAGATTTGAAAGGTTCTACTTACCCTCATCAAGGACAACCCTAAACCACTCCAAACTGTGAAGGACCTTCCGGCGTTTGAAGTCAGCTACAAGAGTCGCATATGTAGTTAATACTATATCATGGTCCAGCAAAGCGGTTGATTGAGTCGGCCGAGAGTCACCATGGAACGTGATAACCCGAAGCGAGCCATCTTTGAAATGACTATTTGACGGGCATCAGACTGATTCTTAATAATTGGCCTAGGTTCGTACCTTGAGACTTCTTTCCGCCACACCTCCATAACCTCTTTAAATCGGGATCAGCTGATATTCTGCAGATAACCAAGTTACTGGAAGAGCTTACGCGTTGATGTCACGACGACAAGAGTTGCGCTGGTCCGAAGGTTTGTCAAGTGGTCGATATTGCATCCAGTATTGGTTTCCTGGAAATTCATCGCTGCAAGATGCGTCGCACTGACAGATGTGATCATTGTGAGGGTCTTACCCAGACCCATGACGTCTGCCAATATCCCGCCCAGAGCGAGAGACGGGACCTTGTCTGACCTGCATACTGTTGTTAACGAGTTTCATATCAATTGGCTGATTCGTCATGGTCTTACAAGATGTGCGTATGTAATAGGAGCTCTTTTCTTACTCGATCACAGTAATCAGCGTCTTCGCGTTTCAGGATGAAGGATAAAGCAAGTTTCTGATGACTGATTCTGTTAGTCTCTGGGATCAAGAGTTTAAAGCCCAATAAAACCCACTCTTTCAATGGTGTTACGAGGTCATCCGGAATGACATCTAGCTCACTGATGGTTGGGTTTCCCACGGATCGGTCAAGTGAAGTAAGGACATTCTCCAACGCATCAGAGAGGGCTTTTGCTTGAATTTGGGACTCGTCCAAACCCACCAAGTGTGTCATGTACGCTGTTTCCTCTTCAAGCTGGAAGAACTGCGGATTCAAGTACTCCACACCGTCTTCAAGGTAGAATGGATGTTGAAGGGATCCTTGAACGTCGGCTAATCGCTTCCCGATATCGCCAGCATCCGATTGGGGCCCATATATATTCACAGATATGCTGAATGGTTGATTCCGCTTTTTAGTCCGAAGCTGGTTAAGGTATCTAGCCTCGAAAACTGCCTTGGTGTAAACACGGTCCTGTCTGTCGAGGACCTCTAGTTTCTTAGCAGTAATAAGGTCAATCATCACGAAACTATCTGTGTCAGGTATCAAGAAGCCGTGGACTTTATCTTTCAACATAATGTCAAACAGACAGAATTGTGAGACTCTACTGCCTGGGTGACGCGTGTCAGACACCTTAGTGGGCACAGCGCTTGGTGGGCGTGTAGCCTTGGCCTGAACTTCGCAAAGCTATATAAAGTGATATGAGTTTTCCACTTTTGTGACTAAATGGGGAAATACAAACTCACCGTACCGAAACATATTATTGGCTCTATGCTTGACCCGTTGTATGAAGATTCAATGTCCATGTGGTACGAGTGCCATCCTTCCACTTCCAGTGTGTTTTCGCCACTTCGGCCAGGATTTATCGTTAGACATGTGTCTCTGGAATATGTCTCTAGGTTCGGCCGTTTAGAACTGGAACTGCTATTCCCGTCCTGGTCAACGAGATAATGCTTAGGTGGCATTTCGTTTCAGGGTAGGTCTCAATGGGGTTTTCGAGTAGTAAGAAAAGGGAAAAGTTGCGATGAGAAGGAACGGAAATGCTACACCGACGATTATTGGGCGCCTGGTTCGCCTTGTCTGCCTCACCAACGCATGAACCAATAAAGCGCGTATAATCTGATTAGTAAGATTGAGGCCACCCATGGTGGTGGCTATGCCAATGCGCAGCCAAATGGGCTTTCAGCAAGGCGTTTTGAACCTCTTTATCCAAAGCTGAAATCTTCGCTGACCGATTGCTTCTTTTTACTTTCTGCAACCTAATGTAGCAAGCCTCAACAGCCCATAATGAATGCATCGCTGCCCCAATCATCCTCGTCTGCAGGCCAGAATCAGACACATGGAGCTTCTGATCCCGTCTTCGAACAGGCGGTGGCGAAGTTCAGGAAACGTCTCACCAAAGCCCAGGCCGACGCCTTTGTCAACTGCACCATTCACGACGTGAAGGACCAGATTAGGGACATCCAAAACCGTCATGGATCGCAACGGCGGTTGAAGAACATGGTGCGACTCTCCAAGTTCGTCGAAGGAATGTCTCAGCTTGGAAAGGTCGTGGAGGTGTTTCTCAATCTTGACAATAGTGTCGCACTCATATGGGTTCGTTAATGGTGATTCTTTATAACAGCTATATGCTTACCAATAGCCTAGGGTCCTCTTAAGTTCCTCCTTCTTGTCAGTGACAAATACCTCTTGCGTGTAATCGGCTAATGCATTTTACCAGACCGCAAGTACCTGGATCGATAGCCTGGATAGTCTACTCGACGTCTACGAGCGACTCGGAGATGTTTTACCGGATCTTACTCGCTATCCAGAGATCTATAAAAGCTATTCTCATGTTCTGACGCACCTCCAAGGCTATTATTGTGACATTCTCGAGTTTCACAGCAACGCCCTTGATGTCTTTTCTAGATCCGGTGAGTCTCAATCTTGGTATCAAGCTCTGACTCTATCTTACACTTACAGGCTGGAAGATCCTGTTCCATTCGGCCTGGAAGACCTTCAAAACTCTGTTCGACCCTATACTGAAAAGCCTAGAGCGGCACAGGATCATGCTCTCAGAGGAGAAGCTGACCGCTGTAATGGAGGAGGTACAGGCCCAGAGCCTCGCTAATCAAAAGAAGCTTGATGGTGTTCATAGAGAAACTCAACGATATAGCCAGTGTATCCAAGACAAGCTCGATCGTCTGGATAAAGAATTGCAGGATCAGGCCCAGAAGGATGCTAAAAGGGATCTGATAGCTCATCAGAACCATGTGCAGCAGCAATATCGTATCGTTGAAAGCAAGCTGGACGCCCCGAATTGCTATGAAGACTTCGAAATCGCATCTCGGAAGCGGTTTCAGAGCTCATCAGGCAATTGGTTTCTTAGTCATCCTTTGATCTCAGAATGGCTCGACTGGAATTCCGATGATCATCGAAGGATATACCTGAGTGGTATACCTGGGGCTGGTGCGATCGCTTCCCTCATACAGCTAAAGGATTGGATACTGACTCAGCAGTAGGTAAGACTATCCTGACGAGTAGCATCATCAGCCATCTGAAAGACCGCCAGTCAGAGGTTGCAAATACAAAAGAGAGCTTCTCTCTATTGTTCTTCTACTTCAAGCACCAGCAGCCCGAGAAGAGATCACTTGTTTCTCTTCTTCTTTCCCTATTATTCCAGCTAGTAGGTCAAGACGAAAGCCTACTCGACCATGTCTTTCATTCATGCTCTTCTGCTGAACCGAAACATGTTCGATCATTGGAAGAAGTCTCCCGCCAATCATCCATCGCACTCAATTCCCAAGCAAGATGTTTTGTCATCATCGACGGCTTGGATGAGAGTGCAGAAGCACCTGAAGTCTTGGAATGGTTCGCGAGTAATATATCCAATCATGGCAACTCTCCGAGCAGCAGTGCCTCTAATGTACGCCTTTTCATATCTGGACAACGGGATGGCATTCTTGAACCCCGCATGAGCGATTATCCAACCATTTCTTTAGAGGAAATCCCAGGACACGATCAGGATATAAAGGACTTCGCGGCGACTATGGCAACCAAGATTCGTGATAAGTTCTCACTAGACTCAGAGACTGCAGACCAGATTGTTGCACGTGTCACTTCACAAACAGGGGGTGTGTAATTCCGAACAAGTACTGTGATTGGATCTGGGTACACTGACCCTTGCTTTAGGAATGTTTCTCTATGCTAAAGTCGTCCTTACGAACCTATTCAACCAGATTTCGAAGTACGACTTGAAGCAAGAAATGAAGACCGACACGTTCCCTTCAGATCTTAAAGAAGCGTAAGAGACTTTTGAATACTGAAATCCAAGTTCGAGAGGGTAACATAAAAACAGATACGAGCGCGCTGTTATTCGAGTGCTCCGAAATAGTAATCCATTTGAGAGAGACGCGGCAAAGAATATTCTTGGAATGATCATGTGCGCATGCCGACCCTTACATTGGAGAGAGGTCCAAAGCAAGTTCTGCATCGACCCAAAAAATGGGGAGGTTGACATTGACCGCCAGCTTGTGCTGGGTTGTAAGCAGCTCTGCGGTTCTCTTGTTGACATCAGTTACCTTGAGCCAGACCGGTCAGAACCAGGTGAAGAGATCGTTGACTTCGTTCATTCTACAGCCAAAGGGTGGGTTCAGCCATGTTTGTCAAGGGCCCTCGGGGTCGTTATACTGTTTTCAAAGCTGACCTAATATGCAATATAGATATTTGGAGGAAACTAAAGAGATCAGTCAGTCCCTCGAGAACGCCAAGATGGCCCTTTTCTGCGCCGACTATATGGTTTCAAGGCCACTTATCCCTTGCATTCCGAAGGTTGAGATCCAGGACCATGCAACCAAGGGATACTACGCTTTCCAAGACTATGCCGTCAGGTTCTGGTGGCAGCATGTGCAAAAGACCGTGGCTACCCCTCCAGATTCGGATACAGAACTGTTCAAAACAGTGCTAAGATCCGCTCATCGGTCTTTGATCGAAGCTGGGCAACTGAAAGACATTCAAATCTTTGACGATTCGCCAGATGGGATTCGGCAGTTGAGCAGCACGATGGAAAAGGTTCCTGATAATCTCCGCGACTGGGATTCTAGTGAGATTTACGAAATCCGAACAGCTAGCATTCGGGAAGCTGTTGAATCACTTTTCATTCAACCTGACAAACCTGTAGACAGTGTCCTATCTTTATATGGCCCATGGCGGTATAAGTGCCTCAAACCGTGGTGCCACAACTTTAGCAACGGTTTTGGACATGCAAGGATCCTGGAAGTCCATATTGGCCAACATGAATTGCCCTTCACCTGCGATATTCAGGGTTGCCCTGCTACTATCGTTGGGTTTGCGACAAACACCGAACGTGAGGATCACCGTGCTAGGTGTCATGAAAACGAGGATCATCCGCTGTTTCCCGAGGCGAAACAACACGTGGCAGGCAGTGCAGACGATAAGCATACTCTGAAAGCAGCGACTAAAAGGGGTGATCTGGATATCGTTAAAACCGTTCTGGAAAAAGATGATCTAAAACGTCTCCTAGACTTCGCCTTGACGACTGCTATTAAAAGTGGACATCTACACCTTTTGCAATATCTGATACAGCTCCAACCACAGGACTTCACCCAGCAGTATTGGCTACCACGCTTATTGCGTGAGGCTACCCAGCACCGTAAATTAGACTTGGTCGCTTTTCTGTGCAATGAGGATCTCTTCTCTAGAGGTGGCAGCAAGTTTATCAGTGCGAGCCTACGATACAGTGCAAGAATGACCCCATTCCCGAAATCAATTGTAGCCCTGCTACTCCGAAAGGCTATAAGGAACGATGTGTATTTGGGCCTTAGGGCAGCCATTAGGGAAGAGAACATCACGGGAGTGGGCTTCTTCGCAGAAAACATCGATTCGACCGACCTCCAGAAGTCCCTTGAATATGCGGCCGAGATAGGAAATCTGCCTTGTTTGGATGCTCTGCTGGCTTCTAGCAAGGTCAAACCTGAAGCCCTCAATCTAGCTGGACCCCAGCTTTTCCGCATCGCGTGTACACACGGGCACCTTGCCATCGTCAAACGCCTTGTCGCTCTTAATGTTGACATCGACACAACAGATCGAGTTGAAAATAATCCTTTGCATTCGGCCTCTAGGGGCGGACATGATGCAGTAGTGAAATTTCTCCTGGAGGAGGGTGCAGATGTTGACGCTAAGGATAAGAAGGGGAAGACGCCACTACAGCTAGCGATAGAGAATGGCCATCATGGAACCGAAAGGCTACTGCGAGAAAGCGGCAGACTAGACCAGGATGATTCTGGTCACGCGTTAAGCGATACTAATTAAGACATTGGATTGGATATATGCTATATGTTGAGACGGAAAGGAGCTTCGTTGCATGTTCAGTAGTATAAATGGACTACTTACATCTATCAATTCTTTAGATAAAAGACATTCTCTTTACCAGCGTTGAGAGCTTTCTAGAAGGCCTGCTCAGTGATTGGCCTCGGTAGATCACTGGCGATCCATGATAGCCTGTGGGTGTTTTTTTTTTACACTTGCATTCACTGCTTCATTTATGTCTCTTCACTGACCTCTAGTAACGAAAAGTATATTTACTATCTAAACTCATTTTTATTTTCGCTCCTCTGGTAGTATTACACCTATGCAAGACGCAATTCGTCCCAATGAGCAAGCCACTCGGAGCATGTATGCTCGGGGTTACCAAACGTGGTATAGGTTATTTGAAAGCGCTTCCGAAGAGACGCACTTGCCGAGAGACTGCCTGCGGCGCTTACCAACCGCCTTTCCCGACCAGCCCCATTTTCCGAACGACGTCGCTGTTGATGAATTCTTCAGGAACACCGCCTTGGTCAAAGCGATTACTACATGGCTCCCCGCTCAAGACCCAGGGCATCTGCCGCCATTCACTGAAGAAGCTATTTTCAACATTGCATGGGATAAGCCTACCAAAGTCATCCTGACTTCAAATACACGGTGTTCCACGGCAACTCTGCCAGATATCTTTGGTGGAAAAAGTGTTCATATTTCTGTGCTGCTCCCGGCGTGGGCATACATTCTTTCTGCGAGATGGGTCGAATTAATGCCCGGCGCACAAATATCTCTGCGAGAGACGCGACAGTCTGACGGGGGCTTACATAGGCCGAACCCGTCGGCAGATAATCAGGCAGTCTCCACAATCCACATTGGTGCGGCCTCTGAAGATGCTGCTCGCTGGTGGACTGCGATTTTATCAGTTCACGGCGGCTGGGATGCAACGATCCGCCATAACAAGGGCGATCTTCTTCATTCACCATGGTCTACGACACTTACATCGGAGCGCTCGATACAGATCATGGCCAAGATCAAGACACCGACGTCGACATCAGATACTGCACCAACTTCAAAAACTGCAGCATGGGGTTATTTGACCGAATACTGCATGACCCATGAGATAGACGATGGCCTAATCCTCGCAGCTCTGGCAGCAGCTTTATTGATCCCCACTGTCAAATATGATGGCCGGTCAATCGGGCTGCCAATCCCAAATATAGATTGGGATGAGCACAGACTAAAGGAGAAGTCTCCCGTACCTTCCAGCTTCGCGACGATAGACCAACTCCAGCTGGACAAGCTCTTGACCCTCAGTTGTAACGCTAGGGCAACGAAGGCTCTTCTAACCAGCGTCTTTTTCGAACCCGGTGTTGAAGGCAACATATGCGGGATGTGGTTGAGGGGCTCGTTTGCATTTCTCAACACTATCACAAACCCTCATCTCCTCATGCGTACTCTAATACAGCGTGATCCAGAGATTGGTTTCTTATGGATCGGCGCGTTCATAACAGGGACATCGGATAAGGCGTTTCGTGAGGGCCGCGCCGGTTGGTGGAAAGTCGATCTGGGAGCAGCTGCTTGGACAGGCACTCTGATGTCCTTTATCCAAGAGCAAGTACCTCACCCACCGGCAGGAGCAACATCAATCTCACGGGCCAATGAATGTCGCCTACTGTTCCTTTGTCATGTAATGGATTATACTATCCCGCCATTGTTCCCGTTCCCGCCATTCGGCTCTACCGACTTGGATGACACCAACCTTGAGGTCCACGAGCATTTGTTATGTGGAAAAGATCATAGCCTTACTTATGCCGGCTTGACGTGGCGCTCCAACGACGGTACAGAAATCAGACAAGGGTCTGAGGTCCCCGTTGTTGCGACCAGACCGAAGACTGGACAAGCTTTGAACAACACTTCAGAGGTTGAAATTGATTACGACGACTATGACTCAGACGATGATACTTCGGAGATGGTTACTAGAAATATCTTCACTTGGCTCCGTGGACAAGATGGGTTCCCCGTTGCGGAGAGAGCGATACGTCAACACGAGTGGGTTGATAATCTTGATTCAGACGACGATGAACCAATCGAGGGAGATGTCCGTTCTACTGTTGGGGGGCATCTTCATGGGTGGCTTTTGAAAACGTCAACCCAAAGGTCTAATTCCATCTGAGGCCCCGGTCTATGTCAGGTTTCTAGATAAAGCATTGTCGAACAAACTTCTGCTACAGAACAGACCGATTGTTATAGCCACAACTTGGTATTGTAAACTTCTCATTATGATACTCAGAATCTATGAATCTATTACTAATTGTGTCATGACGAAGGTGACTCGTGAGAGGCAATTGTAAATGAGAGGACTCATGAAGGAACCGCGAAATGAACGGTGTTTGAGATTGAGTAGGGACAGAATATATAATAACCTCCTTGACACCCGAGTACTTGCATGTCTCGAACACGACATCGTTATCTTTGAAAGAGTATTCCACGGTCTGTAGCTGAAGCTGTGTTTATCGGGTCCAAACAGTTGAAGGACCATCCCCGCCCTCATGCACATGCTCATGACCACCTGCAGGGGGTGTCAACAGCGCCTGCTCCTCGTCATGATCACTGTGTGATTCCACTTGACCATGACAATGCGGGCAAGGTTGTGGTGAGCTTGACACGAAATCCCCCACGAGCTCCTTCACAATTTCCTTCATCCCATTTGTCCTGAACAGCACAAGCAGCGCTAGAAAGAAATGAAGAAACATATTGAATATCAATGGAGTGGAAGAATAAGCTACCAGGAACGTCTCCCCAGTATCCTGCCACCTATTATGCGTCCATGTAAAGATAAGCGTTAAGAGAGACAGGGCACCCATAAATATATCAGCGATAAGACAATTCAATGGGTCGGTAATAGGTGTTGCGAAGGTTGCTTTGAGATGTGCGCCTTGGCGATGGAGGCGTTTCAGGGTAAAGCCAAAGATGGCGGAGAAGATGAGCAGGATAAATGTGAAGAAGGAGTTGGGTCGGCCCATGATGCAGAACCGAACGAAGTTGAGGGGAAGACCAACGGCTGCTGAGAAAATGAGGAAGTCCCTGGAGGGATGGAAGACTGCTGCTGAGTTGATTGCCATGTTGAAAAGTTCTCAGATGTGTATTCAGTGGTATAAATTATTCTGTGCTGCGATGAGAGGCATTACCATCAGCAATGTTTCGGGATTTATACATGTATATACCCACAAGACATGGTGATGCACTGCCTTAATGATCTGCATCATCTCCAACGATGAATGGCTATGTCCTGTGTGTCATCTTCCACTACTGTACATCCTCTTGGCATTCTCAAACATAATATCTTCCAGGGACTGATCCTGTCATCGAGTAGAATCCTTCCAGGCAACAGGGTAAGCATACCGTAACCTGGCCCAATTGAAGCTAGACTATATGTCACGAAGTGGAGAAAGCGCCCCCGAGTTAAAACCACGTACCTTTTGCTATTGGCCATTTAGCGATAATTATACCGAGTCTGCCTGATCTTCACTGTATCGGCCCCCAATGCACCAGCCACAATACAAAGCCCCACTCTAATTTTAGGCCCTTGGTGCCTCTAACTTTGCTTTTTAACTGCTTGACTGTCGCCCATGCCCGTGATTCCTCGACTCAAAACCAAAAAGTGCAGTCTTACTAACGTCAAGCAGACATACGTTCCACCACAACCCCAATCATCCGAAGTCCAAGTTCCTCCAAGTCTCCCTTGACGAGCCATGGCAAAGCCTACTCCGCTAATGCCTGCTAGGTCGGACAGTAACAGTGAAAACTGCAAAATTCTCCAAACTGTGATGTTTTTCGAATACCGGGGAATGGCAGCGGACAAGTAAGCGACAGCCAATGCAAGACCGCCGCTCTGATGGAAAAGAAAGACTTGGTCAGAGTCGTATTTTGAGTTGGGGGCCATTGAGGTCACGGCGCCATCTGGATCAATGAAATTCAGGTATGCTCCCCCGAGTGCAATAATGGGATCAATCCACATGAAGAAGAAGGTGTAGAATTTAAAGATTTTGCTGTTGGTAGTCGACATGTTGCTTGTTGGAATTCTGTGGAAATTTGTTAATTTGTGTTCTGGAGTGAAAGAGGGTTTTGAGTCCGTGGATAATCTGTTCGATGTGCTATTTCTCTTGTCGCAGTTTTAGGGCACTTGGGTGACTTATATAAAACGAACTTTCTTTGGATTTAAGTTACAGGAGAGTTGTAAATAGTCCGTCGGATCAATTGTAGTGGTTTGGACATTCGGTCATTTCCAAAAGTCCGTTGTCCCGCAGGATTATGATTTAGCGCTATCAGGTCTTGGCAGTAACCATATCCAGTTGGGACTACGGATAGCTTTGTGCTCATTAGCTTATTTTCACTTTGTCTAGGAATGTCCCTTTGTTCAAATCTATGGCGCAGGACGCTCTGCTCGTCTCTTCCACACCAATCTGAAAACTGTTGTCATGTAGCTAGGTAAATGTTTAATAAGCAAGTTTTTGCTATAGCATAGGCAAAACAAGATGGTCGATTGATTTACAGCTATTACACTAAGTAATGCGTACAAATCCCATCTGGCGATCGGGGAAAGATGCGATCGCCTCATCAACCATACACTTGAAATACTCAGGATATAAAAATACCTCCTTAAATCCAGAATCCTTGTACGTCTTGCTCTTCTGTCTCGAACACGGCATAGCCGTGGCTGGAAGCTTGCTCCACGCTTTGTAATTGACGATCTTTGTCTCAATAGTAAACTTCCTGACCGTTTCAGAGAGGCCGCTGAATTGTCCCATTAGACTGCCGAGGTGGCTGATAAGGCGACCGAAGAGGAATTGATCGTTGATATTCGATACCAACTCTCGCAACGTCGATAGCTTGTCAATTAGTTCCTGGTTCTCCCCAAGCTCTTGCTCGATATCTTGGAACGGTATCGAGAGCAACTGCTGTTGCTCCGTATATGTCGAGATAGCGAACGTTTGATTGTTGGGCAAAAACTCTTGAATTGGAACCAGTCGAGTTCTGATATCCTTTGATATAGGTTGTAAGGTCTTGATCTTGGGAAGAAGTTGGAAAAGGTCTTTGGTCGTTTTAATCTTATTGCTTTTGAACAATGCCACAGCGGCGTCGTCTTCGAGATACCTAGGCAGGCCCAAAGCCTCCTGCACTCGTTTCAAGATGTTGTCAAGAGTGCTAGCGAGAGTAGATGTAAATCGGAGTGTTCCAAGATATTTGGTTGCAGCGATGTTGCTTTCCACTGAAAAGAAGTTAGAAATTTGAAACTCCCAAATGAGACATGACAGTTACCTTTCTGCAGAAATTCTGAGACATGAGCCCCTTTGCAGCTATCGAGCTCCGTGCACATATCATTGATCTCTTCAAAATGGACTTGTGCAGAATCCACGAATGACATCAACTTCGGCAGCAGTTGATTAAGATCAGTTGAGTCAGTTTTGATAGAGGATAACATAGCTTGCCATCTGTACAGGGTTCCTTTGAGACTGCCGTCAGCTTCGCCACTTGCACGGAAAACATTTTTAATGTTTTCCGTAATGAGTGCCGAGTCGCAGACGCCTTGCTGACATGACTTGATGTCTGCAATGAGCTTGGGATACGTAGATTCATCCATCTAATAAGATTGTTAGAATATAACAGAACAGTCATGGGTAGGTCTTCGTACATCGAATACTTGGCTAGTTGAGAAATCAGGTCCTGATTGGATCGAACCCTTGACTTCATTCCAGTTGTCTTGGAGATCGAACCCTCCATTTTGCAAGCACTGGCGAAAGGTTAGCGGGACTGGAGACTATAGCAAGAATCAACATACTGTGTTTAAACTGAGAATCTCATCAGCAACTTTGCCATTGGACGATGACATGATGCCCTGAGAAAGTGACTTGAATTGCGCAGTCGTGTTTAGCTGTTCGAGGCGGGGAAAACATTTGCAAATAGCATCGGAAGACTTGATAAAGGTATCGCCTTGAGGTTGGCCCAAGACCTTGCGTACGGTTTCACAGAGGTCTACTTGCTTAGTCGTGACCTTGAGTCCGGTAGGCACGAGTTTCTTTATTATATCGTATCCTATTCTCAATTAGATAACACCCCCAGAAGGATTGATCGAAAACTATACTGACCTGAAACACAGGTCATTGTGTCGCATGTTTTGGAAGGCTCCTTTTTGGTTGGGCAGGGCTTTGTCTCTTTTTTCTTCGTTTTGCATTGATTCAGCTGAGAATAGTAGTGAGATCAGTAAATAGTCTCCTGTGTTTTCTCTATTCATACCTTTTTCTCTGACACCTCCTTGGTCTTCAAGGTAAAGCCAGTGGGAACTGAAAACTTGAACTTGCAAGAGGATAAATTCTTCAGCCCTGAGCAGGCTTCGGATAGGGTAGCTTGCGCTGCATGTGTCAAAAGCACATATGAGAGGAGCTGGATAATGAAAATATGCTTCATGGCTGCGGGTTTTAGAGCTCTGATGTGGTGACCTTATTGCTGGAATATGGGTTTGACGATGGGCAAGAGGATTATATACAAGTAGAGTCCCTGCATTTTCACCGCTATCACAGGACTTGCCTCAATCCTCGCTGCTTCCGGACATTTCGGATCCAGCGAAATCCAGTCAAGTAGTGGCGCTCTCAACGGTCTGGAAGGTATAAGAATTACCTTTATGGAATTCATAACGCCTCAGGCACGTCTAGACTATCAGCCCTACGCCACGCCTTGTCCGACAGTCCGAATAGGGCGGCTAGAAGCTACTTGAGGGATTGTGGCGTAGGCAGGTACCCGGACTAGGATCGCTAGTCTGTCTGGTGTGGGTTTATTGAACTAAGCAACTGGTATGCAGTTGCAATAATGTGTAAGTCTTTAAACTAGCGGATTGACCTAGAAGGAGCGCCCGATTCAGGAACGCCAATGCTAAAGACACAGACAACTTGGGTCAGTGAGCCTATGAGTAAGAGGTCTGCGTATCAACGAAATGTTCCAATGTTTTCCTTAGGTCACACCTACCTTTTTGTAGGAATGTATCAAACATTTCTTGGTTTATGGAACGAGGCGATGAACTGACGAGATTAGTACGGCCACAAGGCGAAGCGAGATACCCTAGATGATCGCTCATTGGCGATATAACAATTCCAACGCACGTGACACAGACCGCCTTACTAGGCATGAAATCTTGCTGCCTGGACCTGCAACGTCCATCGTAGTCTCAGTTCTATCTTCACGCGAAAATCCCAACTCAATCCGAAATGAGCGACTTACCAGAATCAGAACTTGTGGATGAGATTACATTGAACCAGGTACATAGCGGCGACGGTACTTCTGCGAGCATTGTATTCAAGTTCAACGACAACCAGATTGGTGTGTCAATATTTCCCAGCAACGGAACGTCAACAAATGATACTCAGCACCTGGATTTTGAAGAGCGCCCTCTACAAGATCAATTCATCGATATCTTGTCTCGGGCTACTATGTGTGAGGACTACCAAGAATTTGATAGACTCGTGGACGAGGTTCTTGATGTCATTCTCGACGCTGGAAGGCCACTTTTCTCTGGTCAGATGACAGTCACTCATCATGACCAATCTCTCAATCGATTTCTGTTCCCTCCAACTCTTTACTTTCGACTAGAGGCCCCTGGTAGCTGCGCATCTATTGTACCTATCCACCCCAGCGAATCAAGCATCACTCTTTATGCTGATTCGAAGCTTAACGAGAATTTTGTTGAAGAGCTGCAAGTTCGCCAAGACTTACCTCGCTTCACTCCCGACGAAGTGATAGTGACAAAGCCGTTTCTCCGTGGCGCGAGCAGAATCACTGCCGCCGTACGGTCACGCGGAAGGGAAATGTTTTGCAAGGCGCGTGGTGGACCAAATGGACTATACGGTACCAGAGTAGGACGAGAACTGGAATGTCTGGGTGAAATGCTGAAAGCATTCCCAGAACCGGGAATGATACAGGTTCCTCAGATGATTGGATACGTTCACCACAAGGATACTGGTCTGGTGCTGGGATTTCTCAGAGAGTGGGTACCTGGATGTAGGCTGAGTGAAGTCGATGTCACTACCTCTACGCCACAGAACAGACAGAAATGGATATTGCAAATCTCCCAGACTATCGAACGTCTTCATGAGCATGGAATTGTCTGGGGCGATGGGCAGCCTAACAATGTCGTTATTGATGACAAGGACGATGCTTGGTTAATTGAATTTGGGGGCGCAACTACAAAAGGCTGGGTAGATGCAGAGTTGGCTGACACCATGGATGGGGACAAGCAGGCTCTGGGAAGGATTATCGAACTTTTGTGTCCTGGTGAGGGGTAGATGTCACCGTTGCAGTGAGATTCTGAACAAGTTATCGTTAGTTATTAACAATTATTTCATCTCTTGAAAAAATATCATAAGCTTCACGGAAAAAGTATTAGCAGTTGCCTAGTTTTCTCTTCACCCAAGTCTTAGTATTATTGACACCGTAGCCCGTCTGCATACTGGATTTTCAACCACTGCCTCGTCTCACTCATAGCACACTAATTGGTCGGGTGGTCTCATGCAAAGCAGTGCAATATGTGTTGTTAAACCACCTATGGTGAAGCCCCGCACCGCCACTTTCCACGGGCTATGCTACCGGCTACAAAGACAGTTTTTAGGGTTGGTCAATCTTCCAAGGCGTTTTCTGTCATTATCACCTGTATGTTGCTTCCAAAGGTACTTGACCCAGTTCATTCACTTTCCCCGGGCTTTCCGTAGACCCGGTCCATTTATATGGCCTGCGAACCACGGTCCGTCATTTGCTGCAAATATCGGCCATTTTCTGATGCAGCAAAGAGCAGCACTGACTAACCGACCATGGTGGGTGGCTGTTGCATAGTGGTTGCTCTCGTGCAGATAAGCGTGAGGCTCCGCGCAGTGGCTATGGAGGGGATAATGCCATGACCTCGCTGCCTCGCTAGCGACTTTCCCAATGAGGTTGAAACGGGCTTCAAGATCCCAGTGCCATGACTGCAATTCCCCAGGGTTGTTGAATGCCGAAGTAACACTAATTACCGTTTTTATGTAACTACTGCCACACCGGTCAGGATATAATCGTCAAGTGTGATTGTGATTGGGCGGTGGTGAGAGCCAAGGCTGATAGCTGTCAGTCAGGTGATTAAGCTGGATGCCTTACCTGCTTGCCTTTCAAAAAAGGAAAACTAAAGGCTGACAGCACCACATGTTTGCACATCAATTCACTGGTCAGACTTTGCTATTCTGCGTGCTATAAGAGCGATCGCTGACCCACCAATGCTCTTTCAGTATCCCCTCTGTTCTAGGACAACCATAGCATATAAAGCCTCAATGAGTTTGCGGCTACAGTCAACTGTGCCTCTGTCTACTCGAGATCTTGATTTTGCATCGTTAGGTATCTACCAATGGGTACTAATCAAAGTATACCAGAAAGCTCTCGCGAGCCTCGACTCATTACTAAGAGTGAAGTAAGATACGTCGAGAAATCGAGCCCACGAGAGCCATACCTGTCTTTCAATACTGGGCCTCATCCACTTCGTCGGCTCAGCATTAAAATATGGGCCAACGACCAAGGTAAGAACTGTAATCTCCCCTCTGCCCATGCCACTGTTGACAGCTACTAGCCCAGTACGGTGCTCGGGGGGAGCCTGATGAATCCTTGACGAACTCGCGGACATGGTTTGCTCTCGGCATCATTCCGAGTGGCTCTGATTCCGCTCATCTCTCAGAACAACAGTATCTATGTGGAATTCAGAGGAATGTTCGTGCACGCCTTGTGAAAAAGTGCCACATCCTCGAATGGCACCTTAACACGCCATATGAAGGTGACCAGTCGGATGAAAACGAAGCCCAAGGGTGGCTGGAGTCAATCTCGGATGGAATTGGTGTAGAGATCGGTGTCTTTGCTCTTGCAACATACTCATGCTGGGTAAACGTCATCCACCAGGTTGAAGTTAGATTGTATGACGATACCAACACGGCGCTATCGCAAGGAACAGATTCAGAGTTCAACACAACGGGGTCTCAAATGATCGAAACGACAGAAGAGGATATAGAGTCGACACGTCTCCTGACAAGTGCGTTTGAGGAGGTACAAAGCGTCATGGGCCAGATACCCAACCGCGACCCAGAGATCGGAGCAAAATTGAACGAATGGGCAATCATCCTAGGTCAACGCTATGAGCAAACAAAGTCAATTCAGGACCTTACGGGAGCCATTGAAATGACCAAGGCGGCTATAGAGGCAATGCCCAACAATCATCCGAAGCTTGCTGGCTATTTCGGTAATGTCGGAGAGTGGCTCAACAAGCGATATCATCATACGCAATCAATAGACGACTTGTCAGAAGCAATTCTAGCAGTTGAAACTGCTATTAACATGACCTCCGATGGCGACCCGATCCTCATAGGGTACTTCAACAACTTTGGACTCCGGCTACGCAATCGTTATGATCACACTCAGTCAGCTAATGATCTAATAAAAGGGATCGAAATGTACGAGAAGGCCATCCAGATCGTCGAAGCCACCTCTAGTGATCACCCTCAGCTTGTACCAATTCTGGATAATCTCGGAAGTTGTCTAGCGGCCAGATACCTAGATACAGGGCGCAACGACGATCTAGCTAGTGCATTTGAAGTGTTTGACAGAATCGTGAAAACAGTACCCCGGACGCACCCGAAGCTCTCCAGGTATTTGTGCCACCTTGGTATTCTCCTCCACGATCGCTACAAGTACACCGGCCTTACGGATGACCTTGAAAGGGCGATTGAAGTGATCCAGGGAGCCATCGATAACACACCCAGCACTAGTGACATAGTCCTGGCCAGATATTTGACCACTATGGGGCAATGTTTAAACAGTCGGTCTGAACAGAGAGGTTCAACGGATGACCTAGATAAAGCAATTGGAGTAGCAGAACGAGCTGTCGCGATGATTCCCGAGAAGCATCCGGAATTCGCTGTCGTTTCTGCTAATCTTGCAACGCTCCTCCGCCGCAAGTCGGACCAGCATAGCTTAGCAAGAGCGATCGAGCTTATTCAGAAGGCCATCAGAGCGACTGGTGATAATCACGTAAACCTTGCTAAGTATTGGGGGATTCTGGAGAGATGCTTCGTTATGCAATATTACCAAACGAAGGCGATGGAAGACCTAACAAGAGCAATCGAAGCTTCGCGGAAGGCCGTGAAAGCAACACATCACGACAACCTACACCTTGCTAGTTATTTCAGTAGCCTTGGAGACAATTTAGGCCGCCGATTTGCACGAACACGTGCGAGAATAGACGAAGATGAACAGCTCTCAGCGTATGTCAGCGCTTGTCAATGCACATCTTCTCCACCGTCTGCACTCATTCTCCCAGCGAAGCGCGCTACCAACATCCATACCTCAAGAGGAGCCTGGGACAAGGGATACGATTTGTTGCGGGAAGCAGTGCTACTGTTACCCAAACTCAGCCCACGGTCTCTGAAACAGTCGGACATGCAGGAAATGCTCAGTCCCGCTTCTGGTCTGGCCACGGAAGCCGCTACAGTAGCTCTCAATGCTGGAAGACCCTTACCAGAGGTATTATCCATCCTCGAACTGGGCCGTGGGGTCATCGCTGGCCTCTTGATCGATAGTCGCGGCGATCTTTCTCATCTAAGGGAGAAACACCCATCGCTAGCAGACACATTTGAAAAACTTCGAAAGGAACTTGACGCGCCTATACATCATAGCGATTCTATGGCTGAGCTATCAATAGTCAATCGACGGCACCAGGCTAGCCGTGAGTTCGACGATATCATTGAACGAATCCGGTCTCAAGACGGCTTTCGCGACTTTCTTCAACCCCCAGCCGCTGAGAACCTCATGGCAGCAGCAAATTCGGGCCCTATTGTGGTGATAAATGTCAATCAGATCCGTTGTGATGCAATTCTTGTGGAGCGGCACACAATTCGGCTGTTGAATTTCCCAGGCTTGAAACTTAGAGAGATTGAAGAGTACGTCAGGGATATGAACATCTCCAAGCACAGCCCTTGGTCTGTTCTTGAATGGCTCTGGACGACTATCTGTCGGCCTTGTCTTGATGCACTTGGGTTTACAGAGCCTATAAGAGATGAGCAATGGCCACATGTCTGGTGGATTCCTACAGGTCCTCTCAGTCAATTACCACTTCATGCCGCTGGTATTTACACGCAAGGGTCAAAAGAGACGGTCCTTGATAGGGTAGTATCATCTTATGCCTCGTCTATCAAGGCATTACAGCATGGGCGGCAAGCACGAAGGGGGATGATAGATAAGCACGGAGAAAGTGATGCGGTTCTTGTCGCGATGGAAAAGACTGAGGGCCAGATGCCTCTTCCAAACGCGAGGACAGAGATCGACAAAGTCAGAGCGCTGTGTCCGTCGCTTCGCTTGAATGCATTGACACCCCCCAGGCGAAAGGCGGACATCCTGAAGCATCTTGAGAAATGCAAGATCCTCCATTTTGCAGGACATGGCGAGTCCAGAATGAATCCTTCTGAAAGCTGCCTTATCCTAGATGACTGGAAAACGGACCCTTTCACAGTTGGCAATCTTCGTGAAAGCTGGCTCCAAGAAAGCCCAGCTTTCCTCGCCTACTTGTCCGCCTGCTCTACTGGAAGCAACCAAGGAGAAGGTCTTTCAGATGAGGCCATCCACCTCGTTAGTGCTTTTCAACTAGCTGGCTTTCGGCACGTGGTCGGCACACTCTGGGAAGTATCAGACCCGCATTGTGTCGATGTGGCAACCGTGCTGTACCAGACTCTATGCGACAAAGGCATGGCGGACGAAGCTGTCAGCATCGGTCTCCATCGGGCGGTTCGGAAATTGCGTGATGAAAGTTTTCGGGGGGGAGGTAAAAGGGACATCGTCCTCGTAGGAGAAGACGAAGAAGCAAGGCCCGGACCGAGAGTCAACACGTTTTGGATCCCTTACATTCACTTTGGCGCCTAGACTGATCGTGTTCAAGATGAATATTTTCTAACAAACTTACACTCTCTTTAAAACTTCAGTGTCTCTATACATTTGTTCGCACACAGCATAAACCATTCCAGATTGGTATCTAGTTGGTCTTTCATCGAATAACATTGATTAACGAGCAATCGGAGTGAGAGTGTGTTCCTTATCCCATCACACGGTTCATGATAATCATAATCTTTTCGTTTTTGCCTTATGTAATAGAGTCAGGGTGGGGCAAACTGGAATATGTCCGAAAAAGGAAAAAAGGATAATGTTGCTCGAGCCGTCATCACTGATTGGATGTTAATGAAATTGGGAAATGCAATCTGAATAAACACTGCATCCCGTATGAATGCCTTTATGATTGATGTCTATGCTTTATGTAATCGTTGTAATCGTAGATTCGATATTCTAGAAACCATGTGGTAAGTTCAGGGTAACCCTCCCGATGACAGAATACAGCAGTGGGTCATTTGGCCCCTCGCTTGAGTTTCTTTGATGCTGTAAATAGTACACAGACTATAATTGTGACTGCTGCTTTCAATAATCCCATTCGGGCGAATGGTTTAGTGGTATAATACTCCCTTAGCATGTTCTCTCCGAGATCAAATTTGGGAGTGGTCCAGGGTTCGATTCCCTGTTCGTCCAACCTCGGTGGTTAGAACCCACTATTATACAATCTTTTTGCCTTTGCTCCACACTACACTAGCGTAACGATACTCTCTCGAGCTCTTTCCAACACATCAGACCCTATTTCTGGATCCTCGTAGGATTTGCTCTTTTCCCAAACAACACCAACGCCCAGTCTTTGATACTTTTTTGCGTCGCCTGTTAAGACGAGAACAAAATATTCTTTATCTCCAGCCATTTGAAAAACAAAAAGACATGTAATTTCCCACATGTCGATGTCATCTGGAAATCTAGTGTCCAGGAAGGCCTCCCCGAGAATGTCGATGCTGTTTGGCTCGGCAACTATGTAATGTCGAGATTCTTGCGTGACGGAACGTTGGCCCAGAGCTGCGCGAAGAACTTTGCCCTTGACCGTCAAGCTGATGTTCGAGGCTCGGTAAACGTCAACCAGTTCGATCATTGGGGTTGTAGGGGTTTTGTAATCCAATCCTTTGATGGGCCCTTTGACTGATAGCCAAGACCAAGATGGCGTATCTGAGTTTTGTCGAATAACGCCTTTTTTGGTAGCTTCCCAAGTCAGTCCAGCTGCCAAATCTTCTTGCCATAGACCAGCCAAGTATGTAAACCCAGTCTGTTTTTGGAACATATCGACCAGACCAGCAATCGCATTCTGCTTATCCGTCTCATACGTCAATTCGCGTTTCGAGTAGTTGGTGATCAAATGATACCAATGCCTCAGATAATTCTTACCATCCTCCCCCGGTCCCTCGTGTGTCAAAGCAGGCCATTGCGGAAGTCCGTTATCGATATATCTAGGACCATCAATCAACCCGTCTTCAGTGGCGTACCGACTGGGACATTTCCACAGCCATTGCTCTTTGCCGAAACAAACGAGTCGTGATAGGAGAACAGCTTCTTGCAATGTCCAGCCTCGGGTGTTGAGAGGTTCATAAGAAGCATCGATAGTGAGATGAGACTCGAAACGAATGTAGGTGGGTTCTCCGTGTATATCGACTGTCCTGGCTCCTGTGAATGGCGTATGGAGGCCCTCGTCCGGTGAAGATGATGATGTCGCTGCAAGAGTGAGATGGGCGTTCGAGTAAACAGAGCCCATCTTGTCAGATTCAGTTTGCCAATCTTCATGTGAGTCTTGGATAATACAGAGTGAGTCGATCCAGATATATCGAATGCCAAGATGTAGTGTGGTAAGGATAGCTTCCCGATGAGTAAGCGGTAGAGAGAAGAATGGAATTCGTTTTTTGTATTCGTCCAACGTCGCATGAGTCGTCATGAAATTCTGCTTACTATCGCTGCCCCAGCAATAGCTCAGCGTAGTGTAGGTACCGACTTCGTCCTCATTAGTTTCTCGCAATTTAACGACAATATCATCTCCAGACATGGGTAGATCTGAACTGCCTGTCAAGTCGAGCACTCGAGTCGGAAGAGCTGCGGTTCGGGTGTTTGGTAGCGATGCTTTACAAATGTCATGATCGTCACACTCGTTCATCCAGTTCTTGATCAAATCCTGCCTTTGTCGAGGATTTGACTCATCGAACTCATCAGGATGAATCCAGAATCGCCGTGAAGTAAGATCGCCTGTCATGAATTAGCTATTTTCTTCCATGTTCAAAAAGGTCTTACCAAGGCGAGCCGGTGTCGTGATCGTCAGTGCTGCACCACAATTTCGATAAAGGTCCCTGTCCCCGACCCAGCAAAATGCCCGAGTGAACTTCTCATGTTGGATCAGCTCGACAGTGAGAGGACAAGAAGTACTATTATCATCTCGCAAAGCAAGATCTTCCTCTTCATAACGGGCGACAAGACTGGGAGAGCCATTTTTAATGCTCATATTCAGCCATTTGCAGCAGATGCACGTATCGCTCCAATTAACCAGCTGCTGCAAATTGGGATGATGTTGGACCAGAGAGGGTGCATCTGGATGTAGCACAAGTTGGCAATATTTGCAAATTCCGTCTGAGGTGGTGGAGGTGAAGCCCCAATCTTCCGGTGAAGCAGGTTCTATCTTGTCGGGTTCAGGCCGTATATCCTGAATGTCGCTTCCTCGAAGGCCGAACTTAAAGATCTCCTCGACAGGCTTCGTGGTGTAGACTAACAGGAAGTCCGACTTGGATCGGGGTAAGTCGGAAGCAATGTGGCTTTGTATGAGATCTAGTTTGCGACGATCAACTTTGGCAACTATGTGTACATCGGGTTTTTCTTCCGTGACCATGATTGTGATTTAGTGTTATCTCAAGCCGTTTGGTACGACATAGAGAAGCAATTGACTTGCGTGCAAGATGAATGATAACATTGAGGGGTGTCAGCAATTTGGAATAAGCGTATATCTGCACGTGATGAGTGAGTGACAGGGATCCAGCAAAGTGTAAAAAGTCTCATGCATATCCCCACTCTAGATCGAGACCCATCTCCCTGGATTCGATCGCGAATGATAGCGCAGTTACATATTCGTGCAAGGAGTGCAGCATTAAGCAATTTACATCTGATGCCATAAGTTGAACGAATCGCTTCCTACTACGCACGGTAGGCAGTCGATAGAGGTGCTTACCCAGGAGAACCATGTTATTGTTCCACACCTCTCATCGCCTCATTGGAAATATCCTCGCAGGCTATGGCCCCATCTGGAGTTGCACGTTGCTACCCTGCAACGTTGGTATGGCTATTTTAAGCTAGTGCTTAGCTCTAGTAGGTGTCATGCCGGACTACTGACTTGAATAGGCTAGGATGAACAAAGATAAGGTGACTCTCGCCAATTAGCATTGCTACCTATTTCCACGATGCTCCATGTAACCGGGTTTCATCCATGTCAATTATGATTTATCTCCCGGCGTTTTTGCGAAGTTTATCATGTTTGAGGTATATCATGGGCTAACGGCTGCCAGAAGGATGTTACCGGTGGCCTTTGTGTCTCTTTTTCATTCTTCTCCTTGAAATCTCCACGTCTTGTTACCAGCATGCCCGAGCTCAACGTCCCCGGCGCCATTCTCCACTACGAGACATTCGGCCCAGACCGTCCTCTTCTGGTTCTCATACCAGGGGCCCAAGGTTGTGGCAGTATCTTCCACTCCGCTGCCAAATTCCTCGCCGCTCACTTCACCGTCGTGTGCTACGACCGCCGCGGGTGCTCGAAAAGCTTTCTCGATGGCAAGCAAGACTTCCAAATGCGCCTCCAGACTGACGCAGAGGATGCTCAACGTCTGATCGCTCACCTTTCTCCCAACGGGACCGCCTCTGTCTTCGGAACATCGTCCGGCGCCATCGTGGCCCAACAATTGCTGGCCAGTCATCCCGACTGTGTGACAAAGCTCATCTCACATGAGCCCCCGTCTTTCTCCATTCTTCCGACGGAGTTCCAGCAGCAGGCCTACGGACTTATCAACCACATTTACGACACATATCGAGCTCATGGCCCTGACACGGCGATGGAGGTCTTCTCTTCTAGTCTGTCTGAGGGTCCTGAGGCAAGCATGATGCAAAGCGCCATGGATGCAAAGCGTGGTGACGAGGTCCGCGCAAACACAATGTTTTGGTTCGAGTTTGAGCTTAGACAGTATACAAGTGCTCCAGTTGATGTTGAAGGTCTTGTCAAAGCGAAGGAGAAACTGATCCTTGTTATGGGAGTGGACAGTGGCGAGGGACCAATGATGGGAGTGATTAAGACCATCGCGGGACGAGTTGGCAGGGACGTTCAGAGGATTTCTGGCGGACACTTAGGTTACATACTCAAGTCTGAGGAGTGGGCAAAAGATATTGTAGAGTTATTGAAGTAGAGTAGTTTAAGCAACATGCGGGAATAAAAGCCACTAGACAATTTGCTTTTAGCGCCGAGACTACTAAACGTCATCTTTTGTTGGGCATTGGCACAGTTGCCTAGGCGGCCAACAAAGGCGATGCTACATACATATTCATAAAGCCCTTCTTCAATCTGTCCGGAATTCCAGCAATACGCTTTAATCCACTCACATCGCCCCAACTCAAACTTTGTGCCAGAGTACCTACGAAACTCTGTTGATCCTTCTCTCCAACAACAGGATTCACCCAGGCCTGATGGATGTCTTCATATCTCTTCTTGACATCCTCGTTCGGCTTTACAGGCGCCCAAGCGGTATCAACAGTTGTCATGGCGGGCAGGGGCCTTTCAGCACTGAGTTCTTGGAGATCTGCATCTGCGACCTTGTATGCTGGGAATGGATCCGGAGACATGGTTGGCTTGGGCGCGATGACTCGGACACCAGTCATTAGAGGAGCGGCTATTATCAGCTGTGTTCAGAAGGTCGCCGACATTGTTCCCGCTCTTGCGGGGATCTGTTCGGGGGTCGTCTAAGATTTGTTAGCCCATTGCTTGCGGTGGACCATTAATGGAGACTTACATCTTGCCCATAAGGCACTTGGAAGCTTTTGCGTGTATCTTTCAAATTGCCAGTCATCACTACCACTACTTCCACCTTCACGTGTGACCCTGACACTCAAAACCGAAGTCATGGACGTAGTTAATTGCATCGGTTTACTGAACACATCATTCTGCTGGAAGATTGGAGAACCTGTTTCGGATGTGCGAACAGCAGTTACGGCCATCTTGCATTCTGCGACAAAGACAAAAGAGCCTGCCCGGACAGTCCATGGATCATCTTGTCCACGCTCCGGCTTATCGTCAGGATTCAAGAGACCAGACTCGGCGAGGAAATTGTGTGCTTCATTCCTTGGTCTCTTCCTTGTAGTCGATGCAATGGGCTCCGCCAGCTGTTGCATGCTTTGACCCGTGAGCAGGCCTTGTGCAGAAGCGAAGGAAGATGCAGGCGAATCTTGGAGTACAAGATCGTAGAAATCTGCCAGACCGATTCTTTCCTCCTTGGTGATGTGATCGCCAAAGTTGATATCGAAAGCGACAATCCAGAAGTCCACGTGAACACGACCAGCGACAGGTGGACCCCACAGGTACAGCTGAGCACCAATCTGGACAGAAATTCGGATATGAATGAACCAGAAAGAAATGCTGAAGCCCACCCCGACAGACACCCCAGCTGACATGTCAAAGTGGAATGGTCGATAATTGATCAGGAAATTGGCAAAGCAATCGAACCAGGCAGAAAGCGGTCCTGCCTTGAACGCAGCGTGGAGACGACCGCCTGCCATGCAAGCTTTGGTTGTGATGGCGAAGTATGCTTCTCCGGAGATAGTCAGTCCGCCACCAAGATTCCAGCTGATGCCAAGGCGAGGAGGAGTGGGATATCCGACGGGTACACGGAAGGCTTGATGGTAGCCACCCAACGTAAAGACAAAGTCTCCGACCCGAGCCTTGTCTGCAAGTGGCGCGTCAAACCAATAGCACAAAGCGAAGCCTCCGGTGAGATGGCAATTGGGACTCAGAATGTAAGACCTAGGCGATAATTGAGCTTCAATCTTGAAGAAGCCATAGTCGAAGTCTAGCACAGAGGCAATTCCCAGTTCCGCATGGGCTAGCTTGAGGCGTGACTTGGCAGAGGGAATGTCGCATGTCGCAACGGCGAAGATACCCAGCTTGACGGAGTTACCAAATTGGACTGCGACGACCGCGTCAACGCTCAGCATACGGAACGCAGACAGTCTCATGCCAAATGCGCCCCAGTACGTGCTATCCAGTGGCTGGAACCACCCGCCAGCCGATGGATCGATAAGATCAACAAGTACTTCGTGGGCATTACCGTTGCCGCTCAGTCTTCCGCTGTTGATGAAGGGAAAATCAGACACTTGGTCAATTGCAGGCAGGCGCACAGAGCTATTGTAGCCAAAGCCTCCGCAGATACCACTGATCTCGGCGAACGCTAGGGTCATGAGCGGACCATTGAGCTTCGCGAAGACGAACACGCTCTGGAACTCGCCATTGTTATCCTTGAGGAGGATGACACCGTAGAAGCCGGCTGCTTGGAATTGATACGGTCGAAAGCCCACGATGAGACCGCCGGCATAGTAATCCATCGCGCCGTCATTACCATGGACAATGATACCAGCGATAGTCAATGGCGATCTATCGAAAGAAGCGGCCAAGCCACTAATGCCGACACTGATACCCGGAAGTACGTCAAGTGTCTCGAAGTGGCTATTGACAGTAAAGTCAAGAAGAGTGAAACCAATTGGCCCAAGCTGAAATTTCGCGTCAAATACGATTGATAGAGTCTTGTCTTTGTACTTCAGACTGACATTGCTAATCGCTAATGGACCAGCAGTCTTCTTGTACGGGGCTTGGGCACTTGGACCTCCATCATCCGTCTCCTCCTCAGTCCGTCTTCTTCCCTTCTTCGCACCAGTGGCAGGACCTTCCAAGGCACGAGAAGAAGTAGGCTTGGGAGCCATAAAGCTGTAGCTAAGGAGACAAAACCGTCCACCCTTGCCATCGCGAATGATGACAGCAAAATGGCATCCTGACGGTACAAGCATGTCCGTCGGCTTCGCCTGATCAGGTTTGATCTTATCAGCGACAAGTAACTCCTCGCCTTTCAGACCTGTATTGAACAGTGCAACATCTTCTCTCGTAAGACCAGTAAGCTGGCCCGGCGCCCTTGGCGGTTTGGGATCCTGGACGAACAGGAAGTAGAGCTCATCAAGGGGTTGTGTCAAGTATCCAACAAGAGGGATAACAAGTTCCATTTCTCCGAAACCGTTAATGGCTGCTTTGAAGAGGCGCTTGGATGGATCCTTGGGTCCCCACTTCGCACTGTGGATTTGGGAGAAAAGGATCTGTAGAAGACCTATGTTCAGTTGGGCCAGGAACTGGAACGACTCAACCTCTGCCTTGTCAACAGTCGTTGACTTTCTTTGTACATCGATTCGGAAGGCATCCCTGTTTTCCGCTACCAGTAAGGTATTGTGCACGAAATCTGGAATGTCAAACTCAATTCCAAGGATATCGGCCAAGATATCTCCAATCTTGACCTCCTTGTCTTCTGGGTTGAGAGCAGCTGAGAACACGAAGCCATTGGGGTCATGCGTAAAGTCAAGGTTCAATCTCAAGCCTGCAATGACCAAGTCTCCAGACATAGCAAAACGACTTCCTCTAGCTGTACTAGAATTGGCGTTTGGCTTCTCGTATGCATACTCAACGCTCATCGTGTTGATGGCGATGGAACTGATGAGCGGACTGATATGTTCTTTAACATCATCGACAAAGAACTCAGCCAGTACAGCCGTGTACAGGCTTTCGATCGCAGCCTTGAGTTCCCAGGATTGATGAGCTGAAGCATAGCTGAGAGACCCAATAAAGGTTGCTGACTGTTCGATGTCCGAACCTTCTGAAGGGTCTATCACAACGGAGAAGGCCACGTCAAGCGTGAAGTTGGAACTCTTGCCCCAGGTGAACGAGGTAGCTATACCCAGTTCTCCGAGGTAAGGTTGGGGAGCAGAGCCTGGAGATGGGGGATGGGCTGCAGCTATACACTTGAGAGCAAATGATCCTTGGGATAACTCAATGGAGGCAACAGTAATATCAGAGGGTAAAGTGTCGGGGATGTTGTAGACCGTCTGGCCCGGGATCAGAGTGGCGATGTTGATGGACGTGGCAGGCGAGGGCGTCACTGGTGTGAGAATAGTCCAGTGCTCTCCACTTGGAGTAAGGTCCCAATCGTCAAAGTCCTCAAAGCCTGCGGTGTCGGTCAGTAAAAGGTGTTTATTCCCAATCAGGTTGTCACTTACTGTTCCATAAGTCCCCCGCAAGAGTGCCGACGGTGCCACTGGCTCGGTTCCACTCGTAAGTAATCAGAAAGATAGGTGGCTTGTCATCTTGACCTTTGCCAAAGTTCGCAGTGACCTCGACATCGAAACAGAACGAGCCGAGCTTGGGGTCTTCCTTATCATGAGTAGTATCAAGACTCATTTGCAGTCTTCGTAATGTTGCATTAGGAAAGACCTTGGCGCCGCCTTCTTCCTTGCACAGAAGCTCATCAACACCCGACTCGACAGAAGGGTCTCCCACAAGATTAGACAACCACTTCGGTATCCCCGCAAGTGGATCGGGGGTGATAAAGGTGAAGGTAAAGTCGATAGTAGAAGGGTTGAAGGCAACGCCAGCGAGCATGGAAACGACATCATCCGCACTGTTAAGAGAACATCCTAAGCTGAATGCTGCTTCGCCACTAGTGAAAGCCTTATCATCTTCTAGGGCCACTTTGCTTTTGTACACAATGTCAGCACTATCAATCACAAGTCCTCTCATGGAAGGCGAGAACAGATCTTGAAGTGCTTTGAACTGTGGCAGCTGGAACTGAAGACGAGTTACAACTCTCTTGGCATCTGATGGGGCGAACCACAGAGCATTTCGTTTGGGTGTTGCTTTCTCGTCTGGCGTTCTGAGAGTCACTGGGAGGATGAGGACAGCCGTAGCGACGTATTGGATCATGTCACCTCGGCTTGCAGCTTTGAAGATATCCTTGACACTGACTTCATCTATGTCCTCCATCTTGGTTAAGTCAAGACCACAGGTGAGCATGGCTCCAGAAGAGTCAATACCCGGAGGCTCAATTCTTGAACCCGTGGGATCCCCACTCAGAAGACCGGTAGACCCGAAAGTGAACAGAAGCACATCGCTAGCCGAGCTAAAGACTAGCGGCCAAGGCTTGGAAAACTTGAACTCAAAGCTTTCAATATCTTTTTCTCCCACACTCAGAGAGGCAGTGGCGTCGTCATCTATGTTCTTGAACCATTGCAAAGTCTGGTCAGAGGCATCAAAGCTGGCTGTTGGGTCCGGGGTGTCGGATAGTGTGATGACTTTGTCGGAGTTCAAGCTCTCGACGAATTTGTCCGTGGGACTACCGGCTGACAACACTCGGATGCTGTCGCCGGGCTCTTTGTTGGCGGAGCTGGCATAGATGTTGTAAGTTGTAGCGTCGGCTCTTGGGAGACTACCGGTGGTGGCTTTTGGGCGACGAGGTGAGTCGAGAGGGTTAGTCATGTTGCTACTAGCCTGTCAAGGATCTACCCGCCAGAGACTTTGTGATAGATGGCCAGTGCATCCAAATGATACCGTGTAAAGTATTCAGCAGAATGAGATAGGAGCAACGAGGCGTATGGAGGTTGGTTATGCGAGTGGGAACTCGGGTGCAGAATGGTTTTGTTATAGATGAACCAGATCACGAAGGCTCAAGTTGTAACAGACCTAGAGAATTAAGAAGAAAGAGCACAATTTGGGAAGTCCATCATCTGGCCTTGCTGGGGACCGAGATAGACCCTGAACAATATTGCCAAGATACGTATCGGAGGAGATCATGTTCTCGGCATATAATTATCAGATATTACGGTTAAGTGCATCTACAACAATTGAAGACGGGGTCACAAATTCGCGTCATCGTATCTGCATATGCAAGCCGCTGCATGTGCTTGTGAGCTTCACAAGCGGGTTTCCCCTCTTATGCGGTAGTACTGTAGGCGACTCGTCATCCCTCCCACAGGACTGCAAGTAGATCCTGATCTGATAGCCTGCACTACCACCATTATGCGGGACGGCCCGTTTTGGGATGATGGGAAGAGGGGAAGTGAATATGAGCTAGGCCCGTGACAGGAGAAATGCTCTCTAAGACTTGGGCAACAGAAATAAACTAGTCCAAATGGAAGTCTAAGCCACCATAATATGATCAAATTATTTTATCTATCAGCTTTTCAGGGGTCAATTCTGATGAGGTAACTATAAGGGAACAAGGTCGGACAGCATTGTGGGTAAACAGAATGTGCCGTTCAAGAATGAGTATGACGCAAGCGATTGTTTCGAATACTCGTAAACATTGGCTTATAGTGTGTCGATACTTCTGTCTCTCATGCTCCTGTACCCTGGCAAATGGCTAGACGGGTGTCAGCAGACGGCAGTGCCAGAGCAACCAACTGCCGGTTTATTCTCATTGGGAAGTAGTTTTGAACGAATCCTTACGATCTCATCACCGTTATCCAAAGCATTCAATGAAAAGAATACTTTCTCTTCAATTTCCTTCTCACTATTGCTAAGATTTACCATCAGCCCAACCATTACAACGGTAATCATGAGTGATCCTACGGGAATAGAGGATTTCGACGTCGCCTTAGTGCCTATGCAATTGGATGCCTTCGTGCTCAATCCAGCTGTATGCGGCACTGGCAGAGACGACGATACAAGCGCCCGTATCTGTCCCATCACTCAACCCAATTACACTTTTCTCAGACTGGATAGCTTTCTGCTTCAGAGCGATGTTCAAAACCATGTTGCTCTTCACAACACTGCGCCAGCGTCTATCAATTCCCGCTTGACGGATCTGGGCGGTCGACCAAACCCGACTCCTCTGCGTCATCGACATGGTGTCTATGTTTACTGGACTCTGCCCCGTTTCTACAGATCTGGTGTTTCTGCCACTGAGTCAGTTCCTGAGTCTCGGCGAAAGCATGAGAGACTGCGACGTGGAATGGATGCAGTCTCTACCTCGGCGGAAGAAAGTGCTCCTGGTGGTACGCCAGACTTCCTTCAGCCGCCAACACGCTGGATCGTCGTAAGACAGATCGAGCTCGACAGCATCCAGCCTCCAAGTGCCAAGAACGCTTTCAAGGACAGAGAATACGAGGCATGGGTCGTCGAAAGCGATCATGTCTGGTCTCTGGAAGACATCCCTGTCCAGGCAGATCTTCAGACTGATGTGGCGCCATTCGTGCTTGGTCATGCAGGCACGAATGTCAACATCAACGAGCAAGCTGAAGTCTTCATCGGACGGAAGACTCCGCTGAAAGAATGGTCTGAGGATCTCAATCCAAGCGTTGAGCCACCTGATATCAGCCTCCTTCGCAGCGGAAATCAGCTCTTTGCAGATTTCCAGATGCACAATACCAATGTCTTCAGTATTCTCGACAACTTCGAGTACGGAGATAAGAATAATTTTTCATATCTCGACTATGCCAAGGCCAGTTACTACGTTATGGGATGGCATTGGAAAGAGACTGTTGATCCACTTTGGAACTCCGGTGCCAACGTCACCCATGGCGAGAGTCTACAGTCCCTCTTCATGACTCTCCAAGGCACAGATGAAGCAAATCCTGATCCTTGGATGGACCTTCAGAGTCAGCTTCGTATCCTTTGCCACGGTTCTATGTACGATGTGACTTGGGATCATGAGAACAAGCCCAAGAGCGTCCCTGCGGATGCTTTCAGTGATCGCTTGCGCGATCAGAGTCAAGCTGCTATCGCAGTCGGAACAACTCCCATGGGCGCTTTGCTAGCTTATTGCCATGCACGTGCCGATGCTGGTGAGGACGCTGATGATGTCGCCAAATTGGAAGAAGATATCTTGGCACTCGAATCTCTCCTCCAAGCCCGCGATGATGGTGTTGAAGGGCAGAGAGAAGCCAAGGATTCGGTGTACAACTGGTCCTACACTCGTTCTCCGGGTGGCACCAAGTATTTCTTCGCTGAGTCCGATGATACGTCTACCAATCAGCCAACTGAACCTCCGCCCGAAGTTATCCAGGCGCTGAATGAGTTGAACCTCACTCAGGCTTTGCAGGACTCATGTGAGAGAGCCATGGTTCAGTATCGCTGGGACATGTTTTCGCTCTGGTGGAAGTACGCCCGTGAAGACCAGGGCAATGATCAGAATGAGACATTCAAAGCCGATGCTGCACGGATCTCGACTCGTATCAGAGGACTGCAGACTCGAATTGGCAATCTCCAGACACGAGTTCAACTTTTACTTCGGAACTCTGCTCTGTCTACCGTTGAGTCGACCAGCGAGCCTGTCTTTTATGAAGGGAATGATCCTACCGTCCTTATTGGAGGTATTCCGTCTGGCTGGGCACTTGACTATCTTGACAATCTTGCCATTCGTGCGCCCTATCAAATTATCGTCCCTGATCAGGACCCACCCACAGGCCTCCAAGCAATGACACTCATCCTATCCTCTAAGCTACCCGGTATCTTGGCTGAGGCTTCAAGAGCATTGCTCTCTGAGTTTCATGCCCTTCGGCCTAGCGGTAATGACGCGGGCACGCCAGCCGAAGGGACATTTTATCCTCAATTTCATGATCAGCTTACTACTGATGGACGTTGGCGGGATCGGTGGGGTGATAGACAACCTTGGTTTCCTCTCTATGCAGAGTGGGAAGTCGAGTATACTCATATCCCCTTTGAGTACTGGAAATTGGATGAACACACGGCTCGTCATTCTGAAGACAAGTTGGTCCGATATGGTGTTACTGTCCCATCTTCCAGAGACCCTCCCCCACCACTTTGGGAAGCTCTTGGACAGAAGGACATCCGCATTTTATCTGGTCGCGTCCTGATCCTTCCTCAGCCAAGTTTTGCCTTGGGTGCCAAGATCAAGCAGCTCTTCCAGAACACACCTCCCAGCATCCTTGATAAGTACCTGCCAAAAGATCAGCGTGAGAATCTTCTTGCCAACATTGGCAAATTATCTTACCTGTCTTCGCCCTTGTCCGGCTTTGCAAGTGGTCTCGTCACTCAGGCCGAAGGCAGCCATCTCAAGCCCGAGAACAAGGTTGTCGGCCCAGAAGGGGAGTTTAGCTACGTGATCAACGCGGCAGCTTTCAACGCCGCTGGTCTGACCGAAGATAACCTCAAGCTCATCAACGGCGAATCTGCATTGACTCCATACGCTGCATTGGTCAATTTCACGGATAGCGATAATTGTCCTTTCAAGCCTGTCACACATGGCCAATTCCGGTTTCGGAAGTTCAATGTCATTGACAAGTTTGGTCAGGCTCTGATGGCCATTGATCAGAAACCGCGTCGCAATGGACCACCGCCTGTTTACCCATGCATCAGTAACTTCTATGCGCCACAGGAGATTACTGTGGATGGAGAGAAGTATGCCAACACGGTGATTCAGGATAGGTCGGAGCAGTGCGAGTTCCTTCAATTGCCTCCGCAGATCAATCAACCAGCTCGCATCAACGCCAAATTTGTCAGACGCATTTCTGATGATCCAAACCCTGTCTTTCAGGGCTCTGCTGCTTGGCGACCGGTCACTGAGTGGGAGTCTCCAATTTGGGGGTGGGTCATTACCAACTATGCCGATTACGGTATACAGCTTTTCCTTCCTGATGGTACTTTTTATCGCGAGGTTCGCGTTGGTGGCCCATTGGGCACTCTTGTGTCACCCAAATGGCTGCCCTTTGCCCCAGATCCGGATGCGCAGCCTACTCCTGATACCCGAGAGCTTGATGCTCTCATTTCCAGATTGGCTGATCCGAAGTACCTTCTCGGGTTCTGGGGTATGATAACCACCGCACAGCAGAAATTGCCTCCTGCGCCAGGTGCCTACGCTCAATTTCTCAACTCCATTGTTGGCAAACCACTTGCGCTTGTCAATACTGGTTGGTCAGTCGAGTTGAGTGGACCCCCTCTTGAGATCCAAAGCACGCAGGCGAAGGTTGTGAAGCCTGAGCGTACTCTGTTGAAGTCATCAGAGCCAAATGACAATACTCCGCATTATGAGCTGCAACTACGACTCGGGAATGAGGAAGCGGGGTATGATGGACTTGTTGGTTACTTTGACACGACCAACTCTACCTCTGATCAATTGAACTACGATAAGATCAAGACCTTCTTCCTTCCAGATGGTAGGCCCACTGAGCCGTTGATCGGCCTTGATACTGAGGAGTATCCCATCTTTGAGCCATATTGGCAGCCTCCATATGCCGAAAGCTCAACAGTCGATCCTTTTGTGTACGAGGATCATCGCAATTCTCGAATGTGTGTCTTCGGTGCCATACTTGATCCCTTTACCCCTGTTCACGCATACTCGTCCTTCTTGCCTGCGGCTGAGTTACTGCTACCCCCATGGACGTGGCAAAAAGCCATGGATACTATGACAGCGTTTTTCCACGCAGGACCACTGACGATGCCTGTCAACGACGTCCCTGAATATGATGAAGCGGAAAGGCTGACTACCAAGAATGCTCGTGACATGCCCAAGCGAAGCCTATTGCTTCCTTCGCTTGGCGGTGGCGACTGGAGTTGGTTTCAGCCATATGCTGAAGGACAGTCTGCGGAGGATGAGGAGGGAAATTCGGAGGCTATCTATAATGCTTTTGGGATTGAGAAGAAGGGTGATTTGATCAAACCTGGTTTCCAGGATGGGCCGTATACTGCCATCGAGGGCTTTCTTCAATTGCGAAATCCAGTAATGGCGCCGGCCAACAAGTAGAATGGCAATTCATTGTCTGGCTTTGAAGTTCTTTTAGTTCGTTTCTTGGTAATTGGCAATTATCGTCACATTCTTTCCTATCGTATTCACAACTCCTTCACAGTGATCATCATCATGCACACTCAATCTCTCGGGTAACAAACATCTTACTCCCGCAATCACCTTGCTTTCCCATTACTGCAGAGGAATGGTACTATTTAAGTCGGTTAATCCTTATCCAAGTAGTGTACAAAATACTCATCCTTCGACTCGTCCTCATCTCTCGCCACATAAAACAAATGATTAATCCCATTCGCTCTGACACAAGCGAGTTGACTGTCTTGCGCAATAGTTGCGCTGCCGATAGTCACGGAGGTACTCCAGGTCCCATTGACCTTCTTTGTTCGTCTGATCCCACCCGACGTGGTTCTTCCGCAGTAGTAAAGGTAGACAGTTCCTTTGTCAAACGCAACAGCGAGTGGACTATTGCGCTGCATGTCGCCCGTCGAGGTGACTGCTGCAATCGCTGGAGAAAATTACTCAGCGATCAAATACTAGGATGGGGAGCAGAGTACTTACGATTCTGATCACCAACGGTGTATTCCACAACGAAACTCCCCTCATAGATGACTTTTCGCTTTCCAGCCTCGGTATCATACCATGCAGCGGCATATGAATTGATCCACAAGTCATGGCTGAAGATCAATTGCGTAGACTGCGATGAGCCGATTTGGCGTTCAAAGAGGGATCTGGCATTGCCCAGAGGCCTAATCATGTCAGCTGGTTCCGGGTTCTACGTCTTCGACTCTTCTTCCTTACCCGCTGAAGTAGATCCAGGCATTATCATCACTGGAACAAGATGTAAGCGTCGTATGTCCGATGTCAACCTCGCTAAGCTTCTGATACGGAGAGACTTCGGAAAGGTTGCGCCTGTCCTTGTCGGTGACTTTGAACGGGTTCTCGGTAGTGAGGGCAACTATCTTTTCTTCGCCTTGGAGGTTGATGCTTGTCATTTGAGATGGGTTCGTGATGTATTGGCCTTCTCCGACTTCGGTCGGAGGTTGTATGGAGTCTTCTGGATCAGCATCTTCTGTAGCTGACCAGAGCGCAAGGCCAAGCTGGGCTTTTCCAGTGCAGTAGAAGAGCTTGATGACTTTGTCACCATGGATGGACTTGTCAATTAGAGCTGTGATGGGAGCCATGGCAGTTTGATAGTGAATTGGCTTGAGCTTGCTAGTATCTTTGACAGGGAAGCAATCTGGTTGAAGGGAGCAGCGAGTACCTTTTCGGATTGATTGAGGTGGGCAGTTCGAGACCCCCTTCATCTTGTCTCTTGCCTCTTGTACACAAATATAACTTACCTTCCCCGCTCATTGCCCCTTCGTCATACTGAATGAGGCGCAACACCAGATGCAAGACTCCGAAAAATACTATCACAACATGAGCTGAGCAGCCTCCAGACGACAATGCAGTGTGGCTTTCTCGCTTCAGTCATGATCGTCGTGACTGCAATACGTGTTTGTGACTGTGGTTGTGTTCGTTTCGGTAGATACGTGAGTCATGCTGTGAAAGAGTAACATACGCATCGTGATAAAACGGGTAATACCTCAACGGTACCTGTGATCCCACTTCTGCAGACAATCGCACCGGAACATTCCCCGCCTACATTATACTCGTTTAGGACTAGACTCATCTCGCTCGGAATCTCAACCTTCCGGCCCGTCTCCAGCCGCCCCTCCTCTATCTTATCTCTTATCTGCCAAAACCAGCACTTTGCATTGCATGCAGATTCAGAGCAACGATCATCCGCGTCGTATCACGAATGTCATACTTGACACCCTCATGTTACTCATACTGTAATATGCAGATGCATCTTTCCACCAGTGCTGCGGTGCTGTCTAATTGCTTCTCCGCGCCTCATTAGATGCAAGTCCAATCTGCAGAATGCTGTAAGAGTTCAATGTTGCACTCTCGTGTTGGGACCATGTAGCTACAACTGCCGAGGACAATACTATCTTCTGTGTAGGAATGTATTTACAATAGCTCAGCGGTCTCTCTGTGATGTTTTGACTTGCTTCCATCACCATCAAATTTGTGGTTTAAGTGTTAAATCACGTTGATCACTTCCTAACGCAAACCTCAACAGTAACCGCTGCTTGATAACCCGAATCATCTTTTTTTGTTGCTTTTCAAACTTTCATAAACATCCCATATATTGGAAATAATTAGCACATATAGGGCTCGTCTTCACTGAGCTGTAACAAAATATCATGGGCATCTACCCTGGAGGAAAAAGCACGCGCATCGACTCCCCACGCCATCTCACACTCCGACACTGTCGCCGCGTTATTTCCACCAATCAAGTCAGATCCCTACGCGACATCGCCGAACCCACTGTTTTCCTTGCAAATGGCGAACCTGTCGCAGAGGAAATTGATCCGCTCCCTCCTGGCGAACAGAAGCTTAATTCATTCTGGGCGCCCGGAATCGAAGCGGGTCCCAAACATACCATCTCCGTGAACCAGACTATTACCGCGAATGGTGAAAGGCTGGACTTGGAGGCTGATCAGAGCTTCTATGTCGCTGCACCGCAGTTCTCTTTGCCCGATGGCAGTGTTCATTCTACGTACCCTCCCGCAGGGTACAGTGATGATCATCGGATCTTGCCGCATGTTGTCTTGACGGATCCTCACCTGCCATGGGAGCGGTTAGGGAGTCCGAAGGCTGGGACAAACGCAGAGCTTAAAGCTCAGATGAAAATGCTAGCTTTGAACACTACGGACAAGGGTGTCGCCCCACGGAATCGTGTGCCGTGGCTAGTCATTTTCTCGTTCTCGCAGGATGAGTTGAGACTACCCCCAGAGCACTTGGATGGTTCAAGCAGCATCTTTCGCAACACTAGCGATGGTGTCATCAAACCTGTCAAACAGTCATCTACCATGACAGTAAACATGAGCGTCGCAGACTTATGGAAGCTGAGCTCCGATGTCACAACACCCGTCACGTCAAGACTCAGCCCAGGCTCAATGGCAGATAGTCGGGGAGACTTTATCTTTGTCCCGCCAGATTTGTTCACCAGTCTTTTCTCGACCTTTGACGGCAATGGCAATCGAGTCAGAGGAACTGGACCAAATACTTCGCAATATCAATATCTTGCGCATGTTCGTAAGATCAATGGTTCTGGAATGGCTCTTGCTGGTGTTGAAGATACAGCTGTCTTTAGTATTGTTGTGGGTAACAGGTCTGGACCTCTGGACAATACCGTTCCTACCACCATGTGTGCACATCTTGTCTCTAGACAAGGGTGTGCAGCACAACCACGTGGGCGACTGTAACATTATTTGGCCTCAGTAATGCGCTGAGTCAACTTTGAGATGGAAGCCCTGAGCTGAGGACCATCAATATGCTGGAAGCTGTAAAGGTCAAGAAGCTTTCTGTCTATGGCGATGAAGTCATCACTACCGCTGTCAAAGACGAATCGGATCCGGATGGAGAAGATGCAACTCGAAGCTACGAGGAATGGGATTACTCAAGGCCGGTAGACTCCGCGCCTCGCGATGGACTCTCGAGTTACCTGGCGCCTCATGTCAGAGCAATGCCACTTCATCAAGGCCCGACGGCCAACGACCCAATGCTTGTCTCCAGCGTGACCTCCAGATCCAACGTTGGAGCCCTGTCAGTCAACAAACCACCAGGGTCAGAGCCAGCTTCGGCTCCGAAATTCCTCATGCGGGTCAGTAGCAACTCCACCGAAACCTACGATCAAGTCATACTTAACAGAACAAACCTTCCTCAAGACCTCATCTTCTCCATCGTCCTCAAACAGAGTGAGATCAACCAATACTTGCTCATGGAACTGACCATTGACATCGCGCTTGGGTCGAACAATCCCGAATACTTCTTGATGTCAAACTACACTGGTCCAGGCGCACACATGTTGACAAACCTACGCTTCAACGTCATTCCCACAACATGGTACGATCAAAGCCATGATCAGTATTTCCTGCGTATACGTTTGCTTCCTAGAGCCGAGAAGGGGTGGGTCATAGCAACGGCGGTGAATGAATTGAGCTTTTTGTTGGGTTTGGCTAGCATCAATGCTCCGACTGGTGGATTTGGACGCTCAACTGCAACTGTTCAGTCTCGGGCAAGGTATTGCAGAAATCCTGCTATGGATATTAGTGACGTTAACACCATGATTGTTGAGAATTCGCCGGTGGAAGTACAGGTGGTAATGCATTGATGAGAGCTATCGATACTGTTCTCTTGTTGGGCTAAAATATCGTACCTATTACCATGAGATCTAGGAGGTGTCCTCTTTAATACCCGTAATGGCATGATCTGATCCTTGAATCATACCATAAATTGAGGACATTCATATACAGTTCGTGCACTATTTCCAAGACGTTTTTTTCTCTCGCGGCGCTACCTTGCATACGAGTGGACGATGTAAGGATATTTATTGACCATGGGTTTCGAATTAAGGATCGCTGTGTAATAGGCAAGGAGGCTCCACTTGGATTTACCCGCGTATAGATCTCGGGATTTCGGATCGTATACGAAGAGGAAGTAACAGCAATTGGTGGATCTAAGTTATGAAACAATCCACAAGGGATACTCGGATTCTTCAATAGAAACCTTGACAGAGTGTCAGTAACAATGTAATATTCTTACTACGCATGTGGGTGACAGAAGACTTATCTTCCAAGGCTTAGGGTACGATAATAAATTAGCCTAGATACTAGTCTACGCCGGCATAAAGTAACCAAATAATTTCGTTTCTCACGCCTCAGAAAAACTCAAAAATAGTCTGATACCCCGAGGGCGCGATGGCAAGTTCTCCCTATGTTACATAACAGCTGTTTCAACATACTCGTATTCCTTCTAAGAACTAGCATAGCGGCTAGAACGGCTGCATCCATGTCGGGATTGTGTAAAACATTACCCCATTCTCCAGCAGACCACATCGGCCAATCTGAAACAGGGGTAGCGGAGCCAATACTAGTATTGATTGCCGCTCATTGCCTTTTCATTCGACGGAGCCAGTTGTTTCTACTTCGCCTGATCTGGCCCAGCCTGATGGATGAGCCAAGGCCCTTTCGGAGAATATTTCCACTAGACATCGAATAATTTCATTGACGGATTCGGCGTGGAGCCTGCCGTCTGTCCGTCAATCATAACGGATGGTTTTCGGTATCTGTTGGTGTTTCGCATTCTTATAAAGATGCTAAACTGTCCAGACAAATAGTCACTGTCACGATCTTGTTCAACCAGTAAAATCATCAACCCTCAAAATGCCTTCTTCCAGCCAGATCTTCTCCGTCCTAGCGGCTATCGCCGTCGCTTCTGTCAACGCCGCCATGGGCCCTTCCTTTAGCACTGGTCCCGTTGGCTCTGGCTCATGGATCCGGGAAGCCACCTCGACTCTCATCCTCCCCGATATCCCCCAAGGATCTACCGGTGTTGCCTCTCTCTGGGTGGGAATGGGCACTGACAAGGGCGACTTGATTCAGTCCATTGCCGATAACTGGGACTCTAACGAGTGGAGCATCTTCGCCTACACTCTCACCAAGACCGGAGAGAACTCTCAGCTACCTGTTCAGGACGAGAACCCTACTCCGGCCAAGAAGGGTGACCGCATCACCATGCACTGTACGAACCATTTTACATCTGGATAAACATGATGAAGCTGACCACATATCATAGACAAGTATGACGAGTCTACCCAGGAGTATGTCCAGTACGTCTCCATCAACGGAAAGCAAGTCTCTACCCTCTCCACCTCCAAGGGCCACCAGGCTATGGGCTTTGGCAGCTCCGTCGAGTGTGGTGCCGAGGACTGTGGTACCATCGGTGCTCACCGTAAGTCGCCCAAAACATCTAATACAGGACTACATACTCACAGATACCACAGAGTGGGTTGACACCAAGATCACCCTTGACACTGCCGACCCCGACTACATCAACACCTTCGGAAAGGGTGAGGGCGTTTCTGGCGAGATGACCACTGAGGATGGTGGTAAGACCTGGGTTATCAGCGACGTTGATATCCCCTCTTACACTTTCTAAGCAATTTTATTACTTTGTACATACATAGACACTTGTAAATATCCTCGCAGTTTGTCATACCGAGACACGCAAGCAGTGCAGTCAATGTGTATTTTGAAAAATAGATAGCCAGAGTCTGCCTTGAATAGAGCCAGAAAATAACACTGCACCATAAGAACAGCAACAGTGTAAGCCCTAAAGCATGCACCCTGAAGAATAGAAACCCCAGTCCTACTACCCCAAGACCCAGAAAGAAACATCAACCAATTCTTGACGAATTTAACTGATGGGTTAAGTCAGGCACCAAATCCGTTCTCAAGCTCTAACCGGAGATACAGTGAAATGCCCCCTTGCAAAACGGACCTAAAGGAGTCAATTAAGGGCTGGTCAACATATAGAGTAACAGACTTACGGCAGTTTTCGATACAGGTAGGTGCCCCATTGCCAAGAGGAGCACAGCCAGTGGTACAAGTTGCAAGACAAAGGGAGCGACCTTTGTGATCGCAGCATGCATCGCTGTTGCGGAATGACCAGATATGGTCGTTGAGGAAACTTGGCACGGTCGCCGCATCGCCCCAGTTATTCCAGCTGGACCCCGTGCAGTCACGTTCCCTGAGATCATCGTATTAGTACAACACTTTCCAATCAAGGCAAAGGTTTTGTTCTTACCGGAAGAAAGTGGTGCATCCATTTAGACCTTTAACAGAGCTTGCTTGGTCGCCTTTGCCATTCAGATTCCCTGTAATATTGTTAGTTCTCAATGGGAACGTGGATGCAGGAATGAGCATGGCATACAGCAAGCGCCATCGTCCCCACGTGTCTCCCTATGAGAGGCTCCTTTGAAGTTGGCATCGTTATACAAGGTGAAGTCTCGAGCTGATGCGAGAGACGCAAGGAGGGTAACAGTAACCAAAGTAAACTGCATGGTTGAAGTCGTGAAGTTGTGTTAGAGGGAAGAGTTGGTTTTATTGAATAAGGGAAGTGTTAGAGAGTTGTTAGAAGTATAAAAGGCGGCGTTAAGAAAGACTTTATATACCTTAGAATCTTGGAAACAACTCTTCTGGAATAGTATAATAGAAACAAGCGGGACAACTCAGGCTTACTGATCATGCTGTGCTGTAAATCCCAGTTGGCGAATGGACCGCTTGTTGCAGTGGAACCGCTTCAAAGGTTAAGTCGAATCCTACGGATATGCCTGTTTAGGCAGGTTGTGATAGAGTGGTTAGTTCTTATGTCTGACTAAACAGCTTTGCCTGACTGGATCGTGAAGGATCCTATAGTCTGGTACATTCATGTCTCTCCATCGGGTCATCTACAGGCCGCAGGGGCAACAGAGGGCTAGACTGGTCTACAACCCACATGCTGCAGCTATTGATCTCAGAGTAGCGAGTCGTTATGCGGATGTGACCTTTACGCCATAAGAGACGTGACTCTAAAAATACTTAGCAGAGTAGCGAGTACTGGTCCTATTCGCTTACCACATAGACAACTTATTCAAACTGGCGCTGCTGTTCCACGGTGTCAAGACATAAATAAAGGTGCAAAAATTATACTCTCAGTGCTTGTGGTCCGTAGTTAGTAGACTGATCAGGATCCAACACCAGATTTTAGGTGACTTTGCGGTGAGGCTGAGTCCTTTTCACAGCAAAGCTTCTTGTAGTTAGAAAAGGAAAACTAAGAGCTCGCTACGTAACTAGGTCAGGGAAGGTCATTGTCTTCGCCCATGTAACTAACGTGTAAGTCCCTCATCTAGCCTACCTTAAAACCATTTAATTACCGATTTTTCATTTCAACAATGGCGATTGGGACGGGTAAATGCGGCTGATCCTATCGGCGGATGGAGAGTGCCCAGTCATCCCAGGGGTTGCCATCCTGAACCGCACTAAAGCTAAATACGGGTACCCTGGCAATGTCCAAGCGAATCAGCTTTTACCGAGACCGACAGTCCCGTTAGGCCAAATAACAATTACTAACGCCAAGTCTCTATACATTAATAATTATCGTAAAAGTAGTGACAGTACTAGAATGCCTAGATAAGATAAATTGCAATCTCTTCCAAGAATTAATATTGAACGCTCATTGTCAGATGTACTGACAATAGCCCACCATCACACTCCAACTTGGACTCAATACTGTTGTTCTTAACAATGTTGGAAGTTGTCTTATCTCGCACCCCTTAGAATAAAATACAGGCGAACGTACCCTTTTACTTATTAGCGACTGGTTGTGTCCCTGGGCTAAGTAACCTTCGATTAGTTACGGTATGCGTCCTGGATACTCCAACCCAGCAAAGTGAGAAGCAATATAACGAAACATTATTTCGCGAGGAAAGCTCAACATTGCAGGACATTCAATGTGGAGATTGGACTTTGTTAGTTTTGTGCGGCTCTATCGTCATACGTAAATGGTCAGGGCAATCAAAGTTATGGATAATCTAGTTTAGACTTCAAGGTGCTGCTTTTTACGCCGCCGAAGGCACACACCGCAGAAAATCTAGAACCCACCAGATTGACTCAAGTAAAGGCAACTTCACATAAACCTTGAATCAAACCTTGCTGCAATGACATTTTTTCCGGTTATAAAAGAAAATACGAGACTCGCCCCAGATCCATTTCTTTTCTTCTTCGCCCTAACTACCTGTATCTCGACTGCACCGAACCTTTCAATACCACCACCAAGCAACAACCTACCATGGACTCGTCTTTTCATAAATTTCCCGACTTACCCACCGAACTGCGACTGCAAATCTGGGAAGAGGCATGTTGCCATATTGTGACGACATGTACATCTGGCGGCCTACAATACATCAGTGCCCGGAACCAAGGCGGGGTCGTCCAGGCGTTTGGCAGTTGGTCTCTGTCTGCGGGACGATCCAACACCAGGAGACAGAACAGGTCTGCCTACTTATATGACAGCGGCCTTTGGAAAGCGTGCAGGGAGTCCAAGGAGATTATCGCTAAACACACAACCTTTTGCAAAGGCTTAAAAATACAAGAGCGAGGCGTGGTTATGGTATGGAAAGACACGGAGGTGATTGCAACGATCGATGACACTAGCGACATGCAGACAGTAAGGCGCTATTATGACCAGCTCGCATACCGGCCTTTCCCTGACCTCCTCTGTTCCCCAGAAGCTGGGAAGCAATGTCCTATGCTTGCGTACCCTCACAATGACATTTTTTGCATTCAGGTGGATGATTGGATGCCTTTGAGAAACATAGTGGGGAATTTCCCGACCATAAAAATGCCATTTGGAAGGTTTTGCGGAAACGGGAAGGAATATCATGCCAGGAATTGCTTAAACAACATCGCACTCGAGTACGAACCCAGCTGGGTTACAGACCTTCCGGATCCTCTGTTGAATCTAGCCTATGAGAATTCTGCGCGGGGGTACCTCGCATATTGTCTCAATTCAAGATTGGCCTCCTCAGTGAGATTTCTGCGAGAGACCTCGTTTTGGATTATTGATAAGGCGGCCAAGTGGTACGCGAGTCCTCCACGCTACACAAAGAAACATATACATTGGGACTGCGATGCGGAGTATGTTGAGGCAAACTGGGACTACGTCGCTCGTCGAAACAGCGTATCGGATGATAAAGCTGACGATGCAACTGTGTTTATTCACTTGCTCGATCGGCTCTTTTGTCAGGAACTGGTCCTTTATCAGCCCTGGATTTATCGTGACGATGACCCGCCATCGATTAAAAGCTTTGTTAGGCTTCTTGTCCGCCGGGATAACGAAGTCAAGCCTGTCACAAAGGGATGCAAAGCGAAATGCCATACGAAAGGGTGGTGCATTTGCAGCGATGAGGAGAGGGAGTAGTGGGAAAAAGGTTTTAGATAACATCATAATCTGCTACGTATGGCTCAGATATCCTAGCGATCGAAAGAGGTAGTTTTGGGGTCCGTCGAGCCGACAACGTTGATAGCTCAATTCAGCGGCAATGGGCACAGCATGTTCTTCCTCGGCCCTAGGTCGGTTTCAACTGTCTATTCTTGAGCTTTTTCGAGCCGTAAGTCCTCAATATACAGGTCAAATGGTAAAAGAACACAGAATTTGTAGACTATGAAACAATAGCTTAATCATAATCAAACGACCTCCTTGGTAGTCTCATTTGCCCCATGGGTGATATTTCCCAGCTTCCTCTGCTTGCGCCACTCCTCTGCATAGCTAACACCAAATCCGTGTTCAAATACAACACGGACCTCCTCCAGCGTCATTCCGGCAGCCTCAGGGTAACAGAAGTAGACAAAAACAAGCCCAATGAAAGAAAGAGCTGCATAAAACCCAAAGGTTCCTGAAGGCGAAATTCCTCGCATCATAGACAGGAAAGTAGACGAAACGATAATATTGGGACCCCAGTTGCAGATGTTGATCATCATAGTACCCATAGCACGGACTTCCATGGGAAGGAACTCGTTTGCTTGCCATGGCACACATCCTAAACCGGCAGCGTAACTGGCGACAAAGAGGATCATGGAAACCAGGACGACAATAGCTGGCCACCCTATTTTATCGTCGGTGAGTTCCAGAGTGTTTCGATCGATTGGAATCTTTGTAAACACAGCAGCTGCCAGTACTAAGAACACAGGCATTCCCCACATTGTCCAGAGCAAAAGTCTGCGACGACCAACTCGATCAATAAGGAAGACGGATAAGAAAGTGAAGATCCAGTTTGTAGCAGTAACAATTGTTCCAACGGCAATGGGGTTGTTGAAGCCGACGATCTGGAAGAGAGTGCTAGAGTAGTACATCATGGTGTTGAATCCGCAAAGCTGCTGAGTAGCCATGAGACCGCAAGCGACAATGGCGGCTCGACGGTTTGCAGGGACTGTAACGAGACTCTTGAGAGATTGTCGAACTGAAACCTCCTCATTAAGAGCCTTTGCTTGCGTGACGCCATATTGGATATGAGCCATCATCTGGTGAACCTGAGTTTCGTTGGCGGTGGGATACATGCGTCGAAGGACACGTAGACATTCGTCAGTTCGGTTGTGGAAAACCAATTGTCGTGGTGATTCTGGGCACCAGAACAGCAGTACTCCTAGAAGAACTGAGGGAATGCCGCCTAGTCCAACCATGTATCGCCATCCGTGTGGAACTTTGTAAAAGGCTGCGTCGAAAGCATACGCCAGGAGGGAACCGGTCGCAAGGAAGACCATGTCGATTGAGATCATTCGGCCGCGGTACTTGGCAGGTGCAATCTCGGCGATGTAGAGAGGGATAATCTGGACTGTCAGTTATCGGCCATGACGGACGTATCGTGGAGGGTAACTGACCATTGAAGCTGAACCGACGCCTAGACCAACAAGTAGTCTCCCCACACACATTTGCACGAGAGAGTAAGAAGCAGCTTGTACAACAGCACCTAGGGTGAAGAGAACCGAGGCGAACCAGATTGCAGGCTTTCGTCCATACTTATCAGCCGTGACTCCAGCAATGATGGCACCGATCAAAGCACCAGCAGCACAAAGAGAGGTGATAAGTTCCTTCTCGCCATGGCTCATCAATCGTCCATCGAGGTCATCCCCAAGGACTACGAGAACACCGGAAATAACTCCAGTGTCGTAGCCAAAGAGCATGCCTCCAATGGCGGTTGCGAGAACACAGAGGTTGAGGAAGAGGCCGGGTGTAGAGTCCTCGATGAAGTCCTCGCCACCTTTGGCGTTGTCCTCGACATGGCTTGCCTGAGATGCAGCCACGATTTCTTCTTTCTTTGACATGTTGATGGATGAGGGTGGGAAAAGATGGGAAGATGAGTATGATGCTGATAGAATTAATCTAAGTGCTCATCCTGGGCTTTTTATCTTCGTTTGCATCAAGCACTCAATCAGGTTTGTCAACACACCAGGAATAACCGACCTTGAAAGCCGTGCCTAGACCATGATGATGCCCTGTGTATCCAATCGCGACCTTGGCATTTCATAAGTGGAAAACCTAGATTCTGGGGTAGAAGCGGAGAACCATGCTGCCCCATGGGGTTGGGGGAAGCTGATCCGATTAGTGTGAGAAAAAGCCGAAATGTGAGTGATTTCAAGAAGATGCAGCAAGTCTATCCGTCGGTGGAGTAATTGTTGTGGTGGCGTTGTGGAGCTATGACTGGTATCCACCGCAGAGTGTCTCAGGCCGTAAAGAGCAAGTCTTTCCTTGACTAGGGTTAGATCGCCCGTGGAGAACAACTAGCCCATGACTGGGTTACCAGGAAGCAACTGTACACTAAATGACGGCAACTCTTTCCGGCCTCAAGGTAATTCCTAACACCAGCGACGCTGGCAAACATCACGGCACATTGGAGCATTGCCGAAATGAGAGGCGACAGGCATCGTCAGATCCACAAAGACGAGGAGGAACCTGGAGTAGCTAGGTTGAATTTTCTGGAGAAGTCCATCATAGAAGAGTCAATATCGATATAAAGATCCGCCTTCTTGTCCTCTTCTGCCAACCTTTCATCCAGTCCCAGCCCTCTCACTTCGTATCTCGACATCAATCCCTTGCAATGGCACCTCAGAAGCTCAAGATTGCTGCTGCCGGCCTGGGCCGCATGGGCAAGCGCCATGCAATCAACTTCCTCAACAGAACCCCCCGCGCAGAGCTGGTTGCTGCCTTCACACCTGATCCCACAGAGATGGCTTGGGCCAAGGTTAACCTGGAGCCTCACGGAGTCACTCTCTATGACAACTACCAGAAGATGATCGAGCAGGAAGGTCTTCAGGCTGTTGTCATTGGTACTGCTACCTCAGTGCATGCCGAGGAAGCCATTCAAGCCATGCAGAAGAACCTCCACGTATTGTGCGAGAAGCCTCTGTCCACCAGTATTGAAGTGGTAAGTAACATTGTCACTTGAGATTGCTCCACGACTAACAACGTCCAGTGCCGCCAGGTCGTCGACGAAGCCAAGAAACACCCCCACCTTAAGGTCATGTGTGGCTTTTCCCGCCGCTTTGACGATTCCTACCGAGACGCATTCAGCAAGACCCAACAAGGTGTCATCGGCCGACCTACAATCATCCGCAGCCAAACCTGTGATAAGCACGACCCATCAGGCTTCTTCGTTGAGTACGCTGCGTGGTCCGGCGGCGTGTTCGTCGACATGTCAGTGCACGACATCGACCTGACGCTCTGGTTTTTTGGCGACGAGGTCGTTCCCAAGAGCATCTCAGCCCACGGTGTGCGTGCTGTGCAGCCTGATCTCGCCAAGTACAATGATTACGATAACGCTGTGGGCATTGTGGAATTCTGGGGTGGCAAGATTGCGTACTACTACTGCTCTCGAATGATGGCCCACGGACAAGAAGATACCACGGAGGTTATCGGTACAGAGGGTAAGCTGACTGTCAACGGCAACCCCCAGTCCAACCTTGTCAACTATTACCACTCTGCCGGTATCACCCGCGAAGTGCCTGCCCATTATTACGGCCGCTTTGAGATGGCGTTTGTTCAAGAGTCCAACGAATTTGCCGATGCATGCCTGGACAATACCCCGTTGCCTATCAAGTTGACGAATGCTGTCCGTGCCGTTGAGATCGGCTCTGCTTTGCAAGAGGCTCTTGTGAGTGGAAAGCAGATCAGATTTGACGAGATTGGACGTCGCATTGAGGAATCCAAGCTATAAGAGGTAGGAGTTATTGGTAGAGAAGATAGTTGGACAGCTTAATAGACTAGTCATCTTCTGCATCTTGATTCCATTGTTGCCGCAACGTTGAGCTTAAGGAAACTGTGCGCCAGCCTGTCTTTTGTTGCACATGGTCCAAGAATGTCACTACCATTTCCTGATCATCCTGTTCCGTAAAGACACTGCCCCCTGGAAAACGTTAGAACATAATCATCTTTGTCTTCTATCCATGGCGACTAACAAACTGAGAGCGAATGTCGGGCTGTGAACAAGGCGTTCTCGGCTCGTGCATGTGAACTTGCCAAGGCTATAACTTGGAGTAGATGGTTTCTCACGGTTCGCTGAGTCTGTCAGATTTGAAATAGCATCCGGGCTTTGATATGCTAACCTCGACTCTCTTGCCTTGTCTTATGTGTTCCAACACTGAGGCTGTGACGATCGTTGTCGACATTGCCAGCACGATCTTTGCGATGTGATAATACTGTAGCCCAACGGCTAGAACGTCAGTATATAAGCAATGCTATGCATAATCAACATACCATGGAAGGGAGAAAGAACCCAGATTTCGGGCAACAGTCTTCCCTCCTCCTTATTCCTGGCATTCTCTAGAATCGGATTGAACGCAGCAGGTTTTGATTCAAACCAATTGTCCACCTCTAGCCGGATGCTATCCAGCCTTTCGGTCGAACAGGACGAGGATGTTGGAAAGACGTAGCTGAGGACTTTTGCCAAGAGAAACACCATTCTGTTCGCGTACGCTGCATCGTCTACGCGTCGAAACACATCTGACTGGATATATGTTTCCAAGTCAGATCTCAGTGGTCGTTGCTTTGTAAGTGAGACGTAGATATCTTGTCGCAGGCAAAGCCACGCGGCGGCTTCACCGAGGCCACCGTTGAAGTCGAACAGTGACATTGAGTTGACAATTCGTGATGTACCTGTCAGATGCATTTCCATATCGTCGGCTACGAATATAAGTCACAGTATTCACACTGGGAATTGGGTCTTACCGTCCATTTCTTCATATTGTCGAAGTATCGCAATGGCGGCAAGGGTCTCTTCATCAATATGTCCATTAGACTCGCCAACTGCTTCAATTAAGAGCCTCAAGCAGTGATCATAGTACTCAAGTGCTTCAGTAGATGTGTCTGACTTGTCGCGATTAACGTACTGTGAGGAAAACGCGAAGACTGCGTAACGAAGCACAGGGAAGTACATTGACCGTCGTGGGACCTCCAATTCGAAATGCCGTTTCAGGTCAGTCGCATCGGCCCAGAGCGCCATGTTCTCGGCAAAGTTTCTAATTAACACGGCTTCTCGCGTTGTGAAAGGTATTGCAGGGCGCGAATATGGTGATGCGGGAGAGCAGTATAGATCTGAGCTATCGCGAAGATGGCGGGTTATTCTTGCACTGCCCGGTGATCCTATCAATTCTTCCCGGCTCGTCCCTGGAGAAATCGATGCGTGGGAGTGTTGGGATATGTGGGAGTCAGGTGATACCTGAGCTGGTGTCGTCGATATTTGCTCATTTGCTTCAACTGGGTCTGGCTCAAGTGGTATAGCTTCTTCCATAGGTAAACTGCAATCGTCAGCTTGCTTCCAGTATTGGCTATTTACTCACTCTTGAACTTCATCTGTCTCGTAAATCTCCGATACCTGACGCGTTTCATCGTGATATTCCACTACATTCGTCAGTCCCAAATCTAGCCACTATGTCTTGACAATACCCACACGCCTTTCTGTGTCGGACCCAAACTTGATCAATCGAGAATTCATATCCAGCCGAGGGACCAAGCCCAGGGCGAAACCGAACTTGCAGAGCGCGTTCGCATTCGATGCCTGCCTTGACACATGCTGAGCATGAGGGCATATCCTTATCGCCTAGTTACGTCAATGCGTGAACGCTGTTCATGAGCGTGATACCTACACCGCACATGACGGACTATTCGCATCAGTGATAGCTCTTAGCCTAAACTATCGACCTACCTCTACAAGCAGTACTGTCCGCGTTAGCCGAATATTGACAACATGCGCGATCCACTTACCATCCAACTGCGACACGACTGTTTCTTTTTTGCGCCGATTGTTCTACTTCCATGGCCAATTCGGATTACCTGATGAATGAAGTAGGTGTATCCATAAGAAAGGCAAATCGCCACGCAGCTAAGCGGGCTTCTCAAGAGCCTCACGTGTTGACCTAGGTTAGTCTCAACCCCGCATCGTAGTTAGCTCCACAACAACACGAACTTTATTGTCGAAGAGGCAGTGGAGCATCACCTTAACCATAGGGTATGATACACTAATTTATGGCTATGGCTGGCTTACATTAGCTTGGAAGAGTATGTGTAGGACGGTGGGATACTATGGTACGCCTGACGTAGGCCTGAGCTTGTATCTATAAAACGGTGGTTGATTTTGTTAATGTTACTTTTATGAAACGCTTCACTGCGTTCCTAAAACGCTTTTTTGACTGGGTACTTTAGCAGTGTCAGCTATCATACTAACAACGCATGGCATCGATTTGACCCTGGGAGTACTTACTTAGGCAAAATTCTCTGATGAGTAGTGTTCATCTGTTTTACAGTAGATGGTGCCTGATACAAGGCATTCATTCTGCTAAAAAGGTGAGCTATAGCAGTCGAAAAGTAAACTACTGAATGAAACGTAAACCACCAGTATTGCCGTCAAATGCATCGCGGTTTCTTCTTTTACGCCTGCCGGAAGGTTGGAGTAAAGCTGCTGTAGTGCGCGTAATAAGATCCCAGAATGCGGGGTATTTACTACCCTTTTCAGAAGCATCTTTAGGTAACAAATCATTTGATATAGAAATGGAATGTAACATTTCAGTTTTAAAATAAGAAGAGGCTATCTCTTTTTCCCAAACGGAGTCTTAAATATTTTTTATAATCGTATTAATAGCAATACTATAGCTCAGTAGTAGAGTCGGCATGGCTCTACTACCCCGCTTGTAGGAAAGCTCTAAGAATCACAGATATCTCAAGTCTTCTGCGGAGCTATTGAAATTTCCCCGCAGAGTTTACGCGGATCTTAGCGCCGGTTAATTATCTCTCCTTCAATCAGCTTTTAACAGCTTGTCGATCTCATGTCCTCAGCATTAAAGCCTCTTCGGATGATCAGTTCCACCAACCGTTATTTAGGTCGTTTAATCAAACTTGATAAGGAATACGGCGAGGTATTGCTACATGGCCTCAATTAGGAAGTTCGGAACATATTCAGACTTAGATCATGTGGAATCGTAATGGGCACACTGCATGACGTGGTACAGGGTTAATAAGAACCTTTTCTGCCTTCAGACTCGGAAAAAGATTATAAGTAAGATTAAGATAGCTTGGTCAACTTCGAACTATCCCATGCCCTCTCTGGCTGCTACTGTCGCCTTGCCCGATCCAAATGCCGACCATGAGAGTGTCAATGTCCTTCACTGCCACCATGCTGGTTGCTAGCACTGTCGCGGCTCCTTCAAACACCCAGACGTCTTATTCACAACTCATGACAGACTCGATGATCAGACTCAACGTCAAACCCTCCTATAACTACGATCAAGCTACACTATACACGTCCTTCGAAGATATGTATGAGTACACCAAAAACAAGACCTATTATGACTTCTTCCGCAATCAAATGGATACGGTGGTACTCAAAGATGGGACAATGACCGGCTTCAACTACACCCACTACTCCCTGGATCACTACCGCTTCGGCAATAACTTGCTCTGGTGGTACCAAAAGACCGGGGAGAAGAAGTTCAAAACTGCGGCTGATGACATCAAGAAGACCTTGAATAATCATCCGCGCACAGCGACTGGTGGTCTCTGGCACCGAGATGTTGTTTATCCTAACCAAATGTGGCTTGATGGCATCTACATGGCCGATAACTTTTACGCCAAATACACTCGTCTCTTCCAGCCGAACAATGCTACAGCCTGGGATGATATCATCCTCCAGTACGATAAAATTGACAAGGTTACGCGTCGCTCCAATAACCTACTTGTTCACGGCTTTGATGAAAGTAAACGCGCTGTTTGGGCTGATCCAAAGACTGGCGCTGCACCACTTATCTGGGCTCGTGCCGTTGGTTGGTACTTCATGTCACTCCTTGAGGCAATCGAAACTTTCCCCAAAGACCACCCAGGCCGTGAGAGGCTTATCGGCTATTTCACCAGTCTGGCGGAAGGTCTGAAAGAGGCGCAAGATGAGGAAAGTGGTGGCTGGTACAATATCATGGACGAGAAGTATGAGGGCGTCAAGGGCAATTACATCGAGGCGAGTGCTAGCGCGATGTTCACTTTTGGTTGGCTGCGTGGCCTTAACCGAGGTCTGCTTTCAAAAGAAGACTACTCTGGTGTAGCAGCCAAGGCATTTGAGGGCCTGGTCAAAAAGTTTGTTACCAAAAATGCAGCCGGCACCATCAACTTTGAGGGAACAGTCGAGGTGGGAAGCCTCGGAAGTAATGCGACATTCCAGGTAAGACAGAGCCTACCACTTCCCATATCTTGCACAGACAGATATTGACCTCTCTTTTGTACAGTATTATTCCAGTATCAAGACCAGGCAGAACGACCTTCGGGGCGCAGGTGCTTTCATGATAGCAGCTCTAGAATATGAGAGGGGATTATTCTCAAAGGGCTGAGTGTAAACGGGAAGACACTACCACACTGGGTATGCGAGACCTTGGGTAAGGGAAATTGGTGGCCAAGCGCGTTGCTCTGAGGCAGATACGATGTATTACAGCTTTTAACCCAGTGATAAGCACTTGGGAGGCTTGATAACACCCTTCATTGGTCTACCCTATCATCAGGTAAAGCTGCTGCACAAGATGCCGTTCCTTAATTGATTTCTTCTGTATCTTCCCTTTCCCCTCTACCGATGCGAACCACACACACCTTACTCAACCTCATATGTATAGGTTCTGTCAAAATCCGACATTTCATGGAAAGGTGCTAGGGAAGCAACAGTCAAGAGCGAGCAATAGCCCTTTTCCAAACCTCATCAATAGTCCTCCAATATCTCTCCGGGTCCTTCCTCATATGGTCAACATGACCACTCTCGAAAATTTGACTCTCCGTTTTGTACCCACACCTCAGCCCTTCAGCAATATGCTCCTCAATATGCTCCGCCGGGATCAAAATATCCCCCTTTCCATACATGAACAAACGTGTACTATCTTTACTCATCCACTTGTCATCAAAGAACAGCCTGTGACAGAACTTTGGCGATGACTCGCGACCGACGACAAAGTCAAACAGATGAATGAAAATGAAGAAGCCGATGCACAGAGTCTGTGTTACGAAGAATGGCCAGGGTAGTTTGGCCGCTGGGCCCATTGCCATGGCGTTGGACCAGCGCTTGAGGTTGGACCATGTGACTTTTGATTGACCGGGTGTCGAATCGTAGACTGCGAGGACGTGCGGCATTGGTTCGTTGTACATCTCTCTATAAGCGTTCAACGTGCAGATATAATTGCCAGCGCCGGAGTTGGACAAAACATGGCAGATGATCGAAATGTCAGATTCAGCTTTGCCGTTAGGGAAGAGTTCGTTGACGATAGGCTTCATGTCTTCGGTTCGTTTGGAGACATGGTCGAAGAAGCCTTGCCCAATGGGAGAAAGGACGGCGATTTGCTTGGCGTTGGGAAAGAGTTTGCGATAGCCATCTGTGAACTTGGAGACGTGTTTTGGCGGTGCGTCACCCCAGCCAAAGACGACAACAGCGTGGGGATGACCAGGAATTGGTTGGGAGTTTTCGGCCTGACGAACGAAGATTCGTTTTGAGAGGGGTGTAAAGCCTGGGAAACTGGGTGTTGCCTTTGTGTTCATTGTAATAGAGAGTCTTTTCGTATTTTTAGGATAGCTTTCCTGCGATCGAGGGAATTACCACGTATTTATGTCTGCATAAGCCCATCACACCCTCAAATGCCAACACCAGGATCATTGTTCGAGGCCCTTTCTCATTGGTCAACCTATGTACCTATTCTCTTATGTGAGATCTATTCCCAGGTTCTTGATTGCTTCCTGGCTAAGTCTGATGACGTGGCGTAAGCACTATCTATACGTCGCAATCAGCCGGATGAGGAATTATTTTGCCATCTCTTGGCGTGTCAGAGCAGGCGATATGGCGTAAGGACAAGCGACTAAGATACCGGACGTCATGCTATTATTAATCATCTCAAGGCGAGACTGAGAGTCAGGACTGTCTAGTGTACCAAATCCACAAGCATTTAAGCCACGGGGTACAGGATTGGACCATAGTAATTGTGTGAGTAATTACAGTGGTGCTTACATCTTCCAATAGAAGCCTTGCAGCACTATCTTGGGCACAAGTCCTAGCAATAGCAGTTAAGTTGATTAAAATTGTTCTAGCTCAAGACATATCAAGTCGCTAAGAACACTTCACATTATTTAAGCTACGTAAATAGTAATGGCAAAAACTTCTTCTCTCTCCTATCTATCTCATAATAAAGATTTGAAATTGATAGTAGACGGATTCCAGTTTTCTATTCTTTTCCCAAGAGCTTGATTTTCTTCCCGTGCCTAGTTTAAGACAAATACTAGTTTGCTTTGGTTAAAGGCAATTCAATGGCTAACCATTGCGTAAACAGCTCTAATAATATAATTGCTAATCTTAATCAACAACAATGGTGGTGGAACAGAAACAGCAATGGCTCGTGCCGCATCACCGCTTTTGCTCATATCCAGTAATGTATTTGAAGCGACGGAAGGGTTTGACAATGCTGGCCTTGCCACCCCGACAATGTCCGACGCGTTGTTGGATAAGGTGTCCTCGATCGCTTCCACTGCGAAATCTAAGCGTGGCACGTAGCGGTATATTTGGGAACTCTTTTCGTATGGCCTTCGCAAAGCCGAGGGAAAACGCCTTCCTAACCCTCGTAGTATGTTCTGCATACGCTTGACTTTCTCTGGGTCCGAACCTGCCAACGAGACTGGTGAGGAGGCTTCTTGTAAAATCTAGTGATACGAAGGAGAAACTCACAACTGGCTCTCTATGACTGCCACTGCCGACTTCAAGTAAATCGATCTCAGCATCGGTGATCATTCGGAGCTGCACGAAACGCTCTTCAAGGGCAGCGACAGAGTTGAACTTAATGCCAACCATGGCCCTTCGGCACAGCATTCCTTATATCCTCGATAATGTCAACAACAATCTTTATAATTGCAATTTAAGGGAAAGGAATGTGGCCGTTCGCAGCCGAAATGCCCGTGTAATAAACAAATCAAACTTGATCAACAATCGCAAAACGCCAGTCGTCATTGGCGTGGCTGGATGTGGGGTGGAAGGAAAGTGTTTCGTCGTTACAGATACAATCGATCCGTCTTGCAATGGACGCGTATATTGCACTGGACGGGTATAATTACCGCTCATGCCGTTTCTTGCTTTACTACTGGTGGCACTCCCCTCCAGGTGGCCTTTCTCTGATTCAACGGCTATTATCTTCCGATAAGCTATGAAATAGTATGTTATAGTTAAAATCTTGGTGGATTCGCTGACAATGACTTGATTCTTATCTCAATGACGTGGTATTAATGATGCATGAGAAGTTAAAACGCCCCAGCAGTGTGTTTTTGCAATGAAATGTTTTGGATCACAATTCTCAAACCCGCCAAACGGATGGCTGGAAGAAAATTCAACAGACATTACCAATATAGCAATCGGTGCAGATTGGGTAACTATGTTGGAATAATCGCCGATAGTAAGAAAATGGCAGTTGTTGAGTTGACTGTTGTGTTCCTGATCACATTTCTGCCGAAACTATGATTAGTGATCTTACCATGCGCTCGGCCGATTACGGAGCAACTATCTCGCCGAGACATGGGATTCATTTGGAGATTCATTCTAGTACAATGAAAGCGTCGCCGACTCCACTGGACGGTCTTTCGAAATGGCTGGTAGCAAGAAGTTTATTACCGATCGTTTCTGGAGGAAAAGTCTCGCGAGGCCAGCGTAGAAAGACGAAAGGGTGGACATCGGTCCCGCAACTCGTCGATCACTATTCGTAAACAATGTCCAACTCATCAAAACGATCCATTCTTATCACTGGGTGAGCATTGAAGGCCCTGTAACCTGTAGGTTTTCTCTTCTAACCCTTTTCAATAGGTGTTCTCAGGGCGGCGCCGGTAATGCATTAGCGCTAGAGTTCGCTTCCAAAGGCTTCCGTGTCTTTGCCACCGCACGCTCACTCAATACGATCACTAACTTGAGTGAAAAGGGCATCGAAACCCTCACTCTCGATGTGACAAAGCCTGGAAGCATTGCCAGCCTAAAGGCTGAGATAACGACTCGCACTGGAGGCTCTTTCGATATCCTCTTCAACAACGCGGGGGTCTGTAAGCCACACCTGGCCATTGAAATATCTTCTTTCGAGTGCTAAAGTTTGTTGTAGTACTCGAAGCGCCTGCTGTTGAGGCTGATCCTGCTCGAGTTCGTAGCCTGTTTGACACGAATGTATTTGGACTTATGGAAATGGTCACAGCCTTCACTCCTCTTCTACTCGCTTCTGTTTCCAACAGTCACATGCCGACTGTCGTTAATGTTGCATCGATTCTAGCGCACCTGCCCAGCCCATTTACCTCCGCTTACAATGCGCGCAAGGCGGCTGTAGTAGCCTACTCAGACACTCTTCGACTCGAGGTTCAGCCACTGGGCATCAAGGTCGTGACACTTTACATGGGAGAGGTATTAACCCCCCTGATGGCCACCAGCAACATCAACTTTGGCATTGAAAGCATATACCGTGATGCGGAAGCCGCTGTTAAACAAAGAACAATCACTCACTTACAGAAGACAATGCCACCAAAGGAATTCGCTCAAGAAGTAGTGAGGGAAATAGTAGATGGAAAATAATTCTTCCTTTGGAAAGGCACTAACGCATTTTCGGTATGGCTTCTGAACGCGTTTGGACCGAGGACTGTTTTCGACAGTCTCATGGTCACGGCAGCTGGGTTGGGCAATAAGAAAACTCGGGTCAGCGTGTATGAACGGGGCCAGGAAATAGCCAGGAAGGCAGTCCCATCGTAGGCGCGTTGGAAGAGACAAAAGACGGTGGAAGGGCTATACATGGTCTTTACAAGTGAGATCGGTCCATGTTTGTTACTACATGTCGAATTTGAAAGGTTCAAAAATCAGCATATGAGCCAGCTGGCAAAGTGGCGAAGTAAAAGCTCCGTGACGAATTGTCCTGCACGAGTCAGGATCTCTTTTGTCTTATAAACGGTCGTGTAATCATCGATACAAGGCGACGGCGGTGCAGTGCAACTTTCAGGAAGAAAAACGAATACCACTCGCCTATCATCTGCTATGCGACATGCCCGGTGCTTGAACCCAAGCGCCCTCAATGAAACGCTGCCGATCAATTGCCCTCGACTGATCACGAGCCGGCCAGACCGTCCTATCGACATGCAGGCCCCGCTCAGAAGCGATCTAGAAAACCTCAATTCAGGAAACGATGTGGGTATCGTGCCAGGAGGGTACGGACGCCAAGATGGGTTTAATCCCGAGGTGGGTTCAATGCCGAGATGGGACTTTGCCGACTAGGAATAGTCGATAGCCGCTTCAATAGGCAAGGCAGGTGGGTCTTGATTAATAACAGTTTGCTTGTCACAGATAGAAGGCTCCGATTTGCCAGACAGACATTGGCCAAGCTAACTTGTGGAGTTAAAGTTGATTGATCTAGTGCTAGGATGGTGTGGTCTGAACGCCGAGATGGGTTCATTGCCGACGTGGGATTTTTGCCGACTGCGATCGTCACTGATGGTAGGCCAAAGTACCGATTCTTGAGTAAAGCTTTTGTTCTAGCGTAATGCTTTTCGGAAATGCCATGCTTTAATGCGATTCCATCACAATTGTTCTCGGCGCTCGATCGCGCGAAACACTTGGTGCATCGTCATTCCAGGATTTTTAGTTTTACGCTAGGTTGTTGATTTCCCCGTCAACACATGTATGACGATGAACAATCTCACTTGCGCATTCGAAGGCTGCGTAGGTTTGAAATGAGACATGGTCAATGGGATGAGACTTTCGTGAGATTACGCTTAGACCTGCAAGGGGTACTTCTGTAGCAAGACAGCTTTGCTCTAGCGAGCACCTCACCTGAGAATCCACATCTAACAACACATGCCCATTTTCTACGAATGACGGTGAACTTCGTTTTCTAAGCGCACTAAATTCCTCAAACGACATACGCACCGCCATACGCGCCACAGAGTCTTCGATATTCGATACACAGTATGGTCACCAAGCGTGCAGCAGGCATTGCAGCAACCACTATGCGGCGAGCAGCAGCCACTCCGGTCAAAAGGAAACCCTCCAGATCCCCCACCAGTGACCAAGCTTCCGGCAAGCGATCCAGAAACAGAGCACCAAGACGTCCTGCCACAAGGCACATCGACACACAGTTCAGCAACGATTTTAAAAATGAAGATGATCAAGACAGCGATGTCAGGGGCGGAGAGGACGAAGCCAGGGACGACGCCAGTCGAGACAAGAAGTGGAAGACGTGGTCAGCCAACGCAACATCAACACCATTCCCTGACTTCGGCCACCCAACCAGCCAGGAATGCCGGCTGGCATATAACCTGCTCTACAAATTGCACAATGATGCCGTTGAGGCCGAATTCGAAGATGAAAACACTCCCGAGACAATTCCATTCGTCCTGGATGCTTTAATTGTTGCAGTGCTCAGCCAGGCAACAAGTTGGAGTAACGCAAAGCGTGCGATGAATGGCATGAAGGGAAAATACGGGTCTGTATTTGCGTACGACAAGATATATTCTGGTGGACCAGAAACACTGCAAGAGACCCTCCGCTGCGGTGGACTCCACGTACGAAAGACGAAGATTATTCTTTCCATTCTTGAAGAGGTCAAGCGCCGCCATGGCTGCTGGAACCTCGACCATCTTCTGGAAGCCAGCGATGAGGATGCTATGAAGGAGCTCATGAGCTACAAGTACATTGGTCCAAAGTCCGCCTTCGTCGTGCTAGGATGGTGCTTGAAGCGTAACCGTTTCACCGTAGACACGCACGTGTACCGCATCGCTGGCTTGTGGGGTTGGCGGCCGAAGGAAGCGAGTCGCGAAAAGACTCAGTCTCATCTAGATGCTGTTATTCCGGCTGATTTGAAGTTCAAGCTACACTTCTTCCTAATTCAACATGGTCGAACGTGTCCAGCTTGTCGCGGAGGGAGCAAAACCAAACAGCCATGCGCGGTATTGACGGAGGTCAGAGAACATCTCAATGAGTGATCCGAGGCTCACGCTTTGTACCCATTTTCTCAAGATTAAGCTTTACATATAAAACCGGCCATGATGACGTGTGATTACTGGAATTTAGACGTGTAACGAGCACTGATGAATGGTGCTTGAGTGTGACGGGTTGGATCGAGGGCTACTTGGCGGTCGGACTTTGGACTGTGTATACGAGCATTCGTTGTGTCGCTTTTGTATGCATACTTCGGGACTTGCGCTTAAAAAGAAAATAAAAAAAAGACGTTGTGGATTAACGTACTTTGTGCGGTGTAGGAAGTGGAGGTATTCACAAGCTACTCCGTCCGAATGCCACGTCAACTTTTGATACTACAAAGTACATTCCAGACTGCACTGTATTGTCTGTTACATAATCTATCGAAGGTAAAACTAGAAAGAAGAAATAGAGCCATAACAAAGTGCTTTGAATTTCGCACGACGTATCTGTGAAATGAATTCCACTGATGCTTACACTAGAGGACGAGCAGCAGCTACGGCAACCGGAGGCAGGAGGCCCATACCAACCATCTCCTGGACCGACTCGAACGCAGCCTCAAGGGTGTCAACGAAGCCTGTCCACCCTTGTAGACGAGCCTTGTTCATGCTCGCGGTAACCACTATGGAAAAGAAGATATCAAGAAATTGAAAGTTTTCTTTGATATCATCTTCCGCAAATGGATCGTTGGTAATGGCCCCACCAGAAGCTTCCATTATCTCCTTCCAAGCATCTTTATTGCACTGCTTCTGTGCCCAGTCAAGCATCTTGAAGCTGGTGCCACTTACCAGAGGAGGTCCGTACCCCAACGGGCAATCCCGCCCTCCCTTGAGCTCAGTCGTCTCAAATTTCGACGGGTCTGCTGAAGGCCCAACAACACCTTTCTCATTACCGTACCAACGTGCGAGCTCGGCAAAAAAACGCTCGAATGTCATGGAGTTGGAGTCGATCGCGTTGTAGGCCTGGTTTCTGCAGCTGTCATTCAACGCAGCCCATTCACTCAAATAGCCAGTCAAGCGGGCAGTTGACATTGGGGTTGGACCTTGCCAGGATTTCCAGTCTCCGGGAAAGTAGAGCGGCTCCTTCTTGTGTGATTGCACTGAAGAGTAGACGCAAAAGAGGTACAGTCCACTCATTTGCGCTTTGACTGCCGAACCCATGACTGCAAATGGACGAATCACGTTCCAGGATGTTTCAGGATGTCGTTCGCAATAGTCAATGAGGCTGTCTTCCTGCATATAGTAAAAATTGGTACTCAGATGTCGTGGCTGAGGATCCGACTCAACGCAGGGCTGCGGTCCTCTACCCAGCGGCAATCCGTAATTCTTTCCTCCAGTCTGCTAGAGGACCCTCTTCGGCGCCATATCGGCAATCTCCAAAGCCTGCAGAAATGAGGACAAGAGGCCACCGTTCGCCTCTGCTAGCTTTTCAACGTTTGACCATACTGCCTCGTTTTCCTCAGTTTTGGGCTGCATGTACGCGTAGAAAAACACGTATGGGTCAGTCTCTCGAATTAGAGCCATCGATTTCGCAATTTCCTCAGGACCAGTTGAGAAGTCAACAGGGAGGTGATGTATGCGCGACTGCTGCTCGCTTGACAACAAGTTCATCAAATGATCACTTGGTGGGGAGCGAGACATGGCGTAGACCTTGGACCATCTGGTTGGAGAGTCAAGCAAGCTGCGAATAGTATTCCATCCCGAGATCCCAGTCGCACCAGGAACGATTGCTGTAAGGCCTGCCACAGCTGGGAAAGTTGGCAGGTTGCGATATGCGCCGGAATGTCGGACGGTAAAGCTGTCATTGTTTTGAGGGATCATGATGGCGAGGGTCGATATGGTAAAGTGGCACGTTGCTGGAGGCGTGTGATGAGAAGGTGTTGTGATGCTCAGAGGAGAACATCTATCTGGGTGATTTTATACAAAACTTGAGCATGCATGAAGCAGAAATCGGTCCTACCACCTTGCCGATATTTACCGTCGGCTACCCACTTCGAGTGATGAGCTGAGCGGTATGCATGATGCCTACAATTTCTGCGACGATCGTTAATACGGACGCCCCAGTGTCACAAACTTGACAAGGACAAGTGGGACTTGCAAGATAGACGTGGATACGGACCCGAACTAACAACTAGATTGGGGACTGTGGAGTCCGGCACGGGGTTGCCCCCACGTACTCCAAAGGGTGTGGCTGTCCACGCACCAGTCAAATCCTCCCACCCGTTCATTGCCCGTAGCTGTCTCATATTTTATTCAAGCCATTTCCTTATGAGTCAGAAGAATCGAGATTGGACAGAGGAGGTGTATTCGCTAAGCAGGTATTGTTTTCCCCAGCTACATAGGAACAAGTACTACCCATGCTGCTATTATGACCCAAAAAACAACTTTCCGCACCTATCAAACGATATCTTTGTACTTCCGAACAAAGTCATGAAGGTCTTCTGCAGAGTCTGTGGGGACGGGCTTCATGTAACGACAGCTTTGATCTCGTAAATGTCCAATCTTCACAATTGTCCTCGCCAACCACCAATACTCAACGGCGTGCTTCTCAAAACCCTCAAACGACTTGGGTTTGCCTTCTTTATTCTTGCTCACGGCGTCCCATAGGTCTTTCCAGCGGTCTAAGGCGAGTGATATGGCTTCGACACTTGCTAGATCCAGGAAATTCATCCTTGACGTTGTAATAACGGCCAATAACGCTACACACATTCAGCTTTGATCCGGCTACGTATTGTGAGGGTTGTCGTACCGCAAATAAGCATCAGCATATCGGTTGGTGTCAGGTGCTCCTCCGGATGACCTAAGGAAACTGATATGCTTGGAGAGAGCAAAGACGATGTAAGGTTGGATAATGTAGCTGAGGGTGGCCTCAAACAATGCGTCAGGGCCGCACGCTTGAAACCAAGGGCTGTGTCAGCGTTGAAAAGTTCTTCTTCGCAGGGGAGATCTCCGGTCATCTCAGAAAGTGCCACGTGTGGGGGACTATTAAAGAAAACGGCCAAAGTGCTGTCGGTCATAAATGTCCAGAAGGCTAATCTGCACATCCGGTCAACTATATTCCACGCGGACGTGACACCAACCTTCCCTACCTAACTCGAGCCTCATCTGAGATAAAGATTGGCCACTCAGGGCAGTTGGCACTGGTGATAGGATATTTGCGTTTATATCCAAATAGTCCTGAAGCTCGTACAGCATTGATGAGAGAAGGGATCCTCTGTAGTCGTATTCGGCGCCGCGTTTGCAGATCATTACTGTTGTTCTGGAGTATCATGAGCAGCACACCAGCTTGAAGGAGTTCAAGTTCGTAGGTGATGGTCAAAGCTTCCTCGGAGAACAATGGCATCGACGTGGACAACAGTTTGTTGAATATGTGCGACTCGGCCACAGCAAAGAACTGTCGCATCGAGAGGGAGGTATCCGAGGGGTTACAAGACATTGATCCAAACAAAACAATTACAAGTAATAACGGTAGAGATACTGTTCGGACATCAAAGGTTGCCCGATGAATAATGGGGAGGGAACTGTGAAAATAGTGGAAAAATGTCCAAACAAAGTGTCGCACGTTGGCTGCCGTAAAGAGAGCACTTGCAACCGACGGGCCAGGTCTTGCTTCTCCACCGTCGTACTGATCTTCCAAAGGAAGTTGTTGAGCACACAGTAGACTTACCATCTCTCCTGCGCGGGTTTCAAAGGCGGACATGAGTTCTGGGTCAGACATAGGAAAATAGTTTATCCCGCCGGAAGATAACTCTATATTTTCTTCACTAGACAGGAAGAATGGGAAATAGTAAAAGTCGTCTGTGATGTCCAGAGGCTGATCGTAAAAATCCAGGTTCTCTTCTGAATGTACTGACGGAAGCTGAGAGTCGACGTCATGGTCCACGACATCTACATCAGGGGCTTCGGCGGAGATTGTTGCTGCTGGGCGGTAACCAGACGGGTTTGTGAAATTCAAGAGAAAGTCGATGGAAATTCGTGGCCCAGTCCGACGGGCACTTACCTCGACGTCGCCATTTGTCCGTGTGCGGGTCGGGCGTGTATCAGTCTTCACGCGGTAGGTGGCGCTTGAGGAGGCGGTACCCATGCGCTCATAGGTACATGTTGCACCATGTAGGGAGCAGCGCGTGCATGGCTTCTTTGCATCACACGCTAGTTTTCGCTGTGAACAGCTGTCGCAAGACACCCGCTTCCTGCCACGCTTCAGAGTCGGCAGGGTGACCTCATGTCCGTGAGTGGAACAGTTTTGAACGTGTCGGCGGGCAAGGTCTCTATGCAATGTTCAGTCTAGGCCTGATAGTCAGTGTGAAAGAGTAGCGCACCGTCTCGTGAACTGCGCGTGGCACAGAGGGCAGGTCAATTCCTGTCTACCGGAATCTATCCACAGGTAAGCTACCAAAGCTCTTTAATTGTTGGCTAGATTCTTACGCGTTGCTTCGTGTCGGCGCAGGTGGCTGTTAGTTGAGTAGGCTTTACCGCATGTTGTACATCGATGGCGCAGTGGGGGAGGCATGATCTGTGAGGTTGCTTTCGGAGATGAACCCACGGGAGAAGGTGATGGGTTTTATTCCGAAATGGCTTGCGAACCCGTTTGTGGGGTACCAACCCAGAGTTGATATCGGGCCGATCCCCTAAGACATGACGCGCTACCCAGAGGACCTTGGTGCCGGTTTTTGGCCCACGACCATGCCGATCTAAGTTCATTGCCACTGTAGAGATGGCTGGCGCTATTGAGCGACTTCTGTGTTAAGTGCTGATCTAGAGACGGCCGGGGCGCACTGTCTACAGATAAATGTTAGACTTTTCTTTCTACTACATTGACCGTGATATTTTTTTAAAGTAACCCTTTAGTAACCTACGCTAGGTATTCTAGCTAGCTAAGTTACTAAGGTAGGAAAAACTCTAGGGCCTAAGGTAAAAGGGAAATTATTATATAAATTAAAAGCCTTTCTATTTATAGCCCTTTTATAAACCCTTTCTCAGATTATTTATAACAAAACTATTCCTAATTAAACTTAAGCTAAGTATAGGCTACTTTTTCTCTGATAGCTAATAAAAGGTAAGAGTTAAAGGATTTGAACCTGCTACCTTTAACTTAGAGGATAAGCTGTTAGCTAAGCCCGGTGACTACTCACCGCTGGATCACCGACCCCCGTTTAATTCCTAGAGCCCGGAAGACATCGTCACGATCTATGGGAGATCCTACGTTCACAATGCGAGGTGAGAGCAACAGAGCCAGAACTGTTCGGATATCGAAATTGAAGTTCATCGTAAGACGCAAATATTGACCAGTGGTTTTGTGTCGTGGATACTAGATTGATAATGAGATGGAGGCTTATGATCCTGTGTATCGCCTGCAAGACCCGGGCGCCAATCCGTCCAGACTCACCAAACAATCGCAGATTCGATACTCTTCAACACGCCGGACAAAAAAGATATCAATGTTATCTAGTTTCCTCTGACATGGATAATCAATGCATGTGAGTTATACATCATAGAAACCATCGACAGACCAGTATCGAAGTTGGCTGTCACCTTGATGTTACTGGCAAGTGGTCGATGAATCCAAAGTACTTTCTTCGAACCTCTCATGAGCCAGACTTCGTCACCAGTACTGACAATTCTCAGATACTCTTGGCTCCAGACTGGTGATAAGGCATTCCGACTGTGCACTTTGGACTTCTCTTCATCCACCTCTTCTTCGACCTCTGTATGCCGTTCGAGATCCAGATCCAGAACACCGTGGTTCACATTTATCTGAGAGTTGGAGCCGGGTTTGAACCTGAGATATTGAGCATTTTGAGCATCCCACGGAAGAACATATGTCCTAACACATACGCCGAGATTCACATTCAGGATACTCAGATACACTGCGTCGAGAGACACTGCGTCGAGATCCCACAGGACCGCCAGCATACCATTCGAACCGAATGATAAGGCCAATGCATTTTTCAGGGCCCATTCCGCCTTTGGTACATCCATACACCCCAAATCTAGTATAGACAAGAGGCCCTCTAAGTGACTATATCTCGACACCACTGCAATGCGGCCGTCGATAGAAGCAGCCAGCTTATGGATAAATGGCACGTGTTGGAAGCTAGATGTGTGCAAACATCTGCCATTCTTCGGGTTCCAGATTCTGATTCTGCCATCGTCATGGTTAACAGATAAAAGTTGACCGGATGGATTGAATTCAACATGGATTGGTAGTGACTTATAATCATTGGCGTTCCCACTTAGCTTGTGCAGACAACGACGAGAATGAGTATTCCAGATATTGATCAATCCACTATCCCCAACGAAGGCATAGTAGTGGTCGTGTGAAAAGGATGCCTCGCTGGTAGAATATGAGTCACGAATGTGGAGTCTCTGCAGCGAACCATCGACCGCTGTGATGATAATCTCATTGTTTGCTTTTCTCCTTGTGAGCTCGAGCTGTCCATTTGGTCCCGGGTTCAGGTTCTCAACTGCCTTGACTTCTTGTTCATAAACCAAAGTGGCTGCGCTTAATTTTGAATTGACGCGCAGCATCTTGAGCGAAGGTCTGTCCAAGAGGGCGAGAGCAGTCTCATTTACATAACATAGACGAACCTCAGCCTCCATATCTGGCAATGGTATTCTTCTGATTATGGTTTCTGTTGTTGGCTCGCACAGTATGACAGCATCATGTATCGCCACAGCGAATGACTGGCCACCAGGCGCCCATGCTATGCGAGAGGGAAAGCCGAAGTGTTCAGGTAAAGGTAGGTATACGAGTACCTTCCCATCCCAAAGCTGTAAGCCTGACTTTTGTGCAATGAGGAGCCGCTTGCCGCCAGGGTCCAGAGCGGCATCCCTCCATTCATCAGCAAGGAGTGCCCTTGCGATCTCCTGGCCTGTTCGAGGATCCTGAGTAACGACTGCGAATCTGTGTCCTCTTGAAGGGTATGTGCAAATTATCGAGACAAAACATGGCGATCCAGATTCTGTGAAGCCAAAATCGATCCATTCAATCCATCCTTTCCCATAGCCTAAATCCACAGTGTATTTGCCAGATCCGTCCCACGGATCGTAAACATGGACTAGCCCACGAAGCTCAGCTGAAGCGAGAAACATCCTATCTTGAGAAAAGGCCAGGATATCACCATGAATATCAAATTGCTTTATGCACTCGCCATTGTGGATGTTCCAAATCAGGACTGTCTTACCACCTGAACCGTTGGCATTCGCTGTCGCCAGATGCTTCCCCATAGCATCAAAACCAACAACGGATGGCTTGTTCTGATGGCTCTTGAAGGTTGTGATGGTCTCTCTTGTAACACTGTCTAATATCAGTATGGTGTTATCGTCGTGCCTCATTGCGAGGCTCTGGCCGTCAGGCGAAACTCTCAGCTCGCTTCCAAAGTCCGCGATGTATGGAATAGTGAAGAGTGAAGCATCCCACTGCTGAAAGGAAGACGTAGAAATACTGATACTTGCGGAGATCTCGCTAGCAAAACTTTGCCTAATATGACTCTGCTCAGGACTAAATATCAAGGCCGAGTCATAAAGCTGAAGCGGCAGAGTATCGCAGAGAACCCTATGCGCGAGGATGAAGCGTAAGGCGTCTTCGGCAAGGTCCTTCAAATCATTTGGTACTGATTCTGGCTGCATTAAAAGTTAGGCGAATAGATTGGTACTGCAGTTACTGGACAGTACGTACCATGCCAGACCCGAGCTTCCTAATTGCTCTGATTGCTATTGAAACACAACTTAGTAAAGACATCGCTTCTAACCAGTAAAGGTATTTAGTTTTTAAAAATGTCTGAACCATCAAATATGCAGATGGACTTTCGATCGCGTGCGAAGCCGACTTGTGAAGGTGATCGACCCAGTAGATGCATCCGTATCTTATGGAATCTAAGGGACTAGATGGGGGCTTCGATATCTCATCAAGATAGAGACTATCATCAGATACGCTGTAGAGGTTCCTGTGAAGGGTCGCTTGCATCCTGTCCATGGTACTGTGGAAGGTCGAGTAGTGTTGTGCTGCAACACCTGAAGGGAAGATGACAGACGATTTTACCAGGTAGTCTCTCACTGACTGATGGACTGTGTAGACTACATCGTTTCGAATGGTAAGGAATGAACCACAGCAAGTGGCAATACTAGATAAAGTTTGTAAGTCGAAACGAAAGGGTGTAAGCCGTTCATCAGATGTCGCTAGCTCTGCCAAGCTAAGTGGCTCAAAGGCAGTCGTAACAACAGCAAGGATAGCCTTACAAACATCTTCATCTCTGGAATCAAGCAATTCATTGATCATTCTTTGATAAAGCCTATTGAGTCCAGCAGGGAAAGATTGCAAGACCTTCGAGGTGTGATGCGGCAAAACATTGTATTTTGCCAACTCTTCGCAGACCAAAGAAACCCACAGAAAGGTGTCATTGGCGTTCGAGAGTAGGTGTTCCTGAACCGCGTCGCTTGTTGATTGAGTATAGCGCTTCTTCTTGGCTAAGTCATCTACTCGCCGAGTAATGAATCTTCGAACGGCGACTGCGATTGAGGCATGGTTGAGCTCTAAATGAAGTCGACTGGCTGCCACACCATCGAGCTGAGCCTCGATTTCGGGCCAGTTGCGACTGGAGATGATCCACTTTGCGTTTGAGGTGAAAGAGAACCGGGTTACAAATTCAATAAGCCGCTCTCGATCGTCCAAACACTCATCAATGGCGTCGACCAGAAAAATGCAGTCACTGGTAGTCTCATCATCAAGCATCGAGGCCATGATGTTGGATAACGCTTGCCAAGCGTTGTGATCTTTGAAAACATCCTTCCCAGAGTCGTCGTATTCCTTGCGGATATGAGAGATGAGGTTTGGTCGCCTTCGTGCTAAGAACCAAATGAGGCCACGAAGGACGCTCGAAGCACTTCTTAGTCGAGGCTCAGAAGCTTGACAAAAAAAGTAAAAGACACTGTCAGGCGCAGTAGAACTTTCTAGTTCGTTGATGATACCACACAAGAGCATGGTCTTGCCCTTTCCTGGGTCGCCCTTGACCCACAGCAAACGTCTCTGATTGTCCTTTGCCCACTGTTGGTAGCCTTCATTTGCCATAACCCAGCAGTAAGATTCAACGAGAAGACCGCCTTTCGCCTTGATAATCATCTCTTTGTCATCTTCTGGGTTCGTGATACGTAAGTCTCTTAGACATTCCTTGTCCTTCTCGTCGAGATAAATTTGAAGTTGCTGCTGGTGTTCTGAGACGACTTTGCAAACAGCCAACTCTTCCAGAAACTCCCTTGCATACGCAGCTGCAGTTGCTGCAGCATACTTCTGCCATTCCTTTGCCTTGTGAGAATCTGAGTAATCACAGATGCCACGAACTGGGAGGCACGGGCAAATGTCCATCATCCCTGCAGCCTCCATCTCAAAGCAAATAACGTCCAACTCTTCCGCAAGCTTATCTCGAGTTGAGCTGTCCTTGATAACCTGGTTACCAGAAGCGATTGCCCCGTAATGTATAACAGGGTCATTAGAGATGCGATGTGTCCGTTGTACGAGCTTCGACTGATCGCAGCTTGTACAGTCTGGGGTGGAGGATTCATGCCGGTATGTGGCTACAAATAAACGATCTGTTGAAACAGGCCGCTCGAAACCGTTGAGTGCCTCGGACCTTTCTCTTAGGATGGACGGAACTCGGCTGGATATTGAGGAATGTTTCGATCGCAGGCTGGAAATAACAGTGCTGACGGAGCTGGGAACCGGCCGTGGAATGGATGTCCGATTGAACAGGCCGTCACTCATAGCCTTACCCATATCGTGCTGTATGACCGCTGATCCGACAACGATATCCCCCAAACGTAGGTCGGCTTTACTTGGTGCTCCACCTCCGATCCCCACCATCAACCCCAGCTGGATATTTCTGAAGGTCCGCCTCAAATTCGTGAAGACGATAGCAGCGTTGTTCGTTCCATAGTGGCCATCTGGTAGACATGCAATGGTGACACGGTGCTTTCCGATAGTCCCAAGTGCGTAGCAATTGCTATCATTGACATCTTGCGGCAAAGCCTGGTGGACATCATCTAGCATCGCTCGAGCGGCGCTCATCTCTAACGGTAACGCACAGATCCAGGCGACGGTATAGCAGTCGTGCGATAATGTGTTCCCAGAGCCATGGTGGAATTTCTTCCGGGGACGAGAGGAGCTTGCTGCAGCTTGGTCTTCGCTGTAGTATCGCTTTCCGCTCATAGCGAGGGGTTTGCTCTGTCAGATCGACAGGGTTGTCTCTGGCTGTTTAGTAAGTACAACGGTTGACTAACTGATAATAGTGGTTGTTGACTGGTCCATAAACCGGGCGGTTCCAAGTCGAGCATGCGGAGATGAAAGCTTGAGGGGGGAGCCAAAACAAACAAATCAGGCTGTGAGCTTTTGACCTTACACAGGTTGCCTTGCCCCGCCCCGCTCTTTCCTTGTTGGTCATTAAATGTTTGAGAGAAGAGATAACAAGGGTGGCTGTAAGCATTCACTTTTCGCAAGTTGACTTGTTTCGCCCTGAGCCTAAAGCTCTCTATCTATATTTAATACTGTCCTGGCACTATGGGGTTCTTGACTAGTGGTTGAAAGAACTTAGATTGAACCGTTGTTGTGTTAACACCGGATGTGATGTAGGTTGAGCTGCTGTGTTATATCTCAACGGGCTCCACTCTAGGGTAACTGGGTGTATCATGACGTTTGAATATTATTCAATGCTACTGAATCGTCCCTCACCTTGACAATAGAGAAAGTTAACAATAAGTCTAGAGCCTTTTCATTAAATCCATTTCTGATACACCAATAACTAAACGAATCAGAAGTCGACGTTTATGTTCTAATATTACTGCAGAGCTGAGCTTGAGTCCACCAATCAGTGGCGACACCGGCAGCATTCAACTATATGATACGAGTTCTCGCCAAATTGAATAACTTCCAATGAGCACAGACTCGAAAGTAGCGAAGTTGACATAGTAGACTAGCGTGTTTTCAAAACAGTTGACCCTTCTGTTTATAGCCGCTATACTGCACGCACACCAATCATGATCATGATAACTCATTCGAATAACTTGCTTATGTTGCCTCATTTGGCCATGCACGTGATAGCCTCTGGACCCCTGATAATGAGAAGAATTACACTATCTAAGTCCGGCAACTGACCGCTTGACCGAAAACCCCGTATCTAACGAAAATGGCAAGTCAGTTATAACCGGCGAACGGTCCGCATTTGGCCGGTGATCCCAACGCAACGTTTCTTCTCCAGGTTCACGACACTTGTACCCCAGTCATGCCTCTCATTGGAAGAGACGATGATACTGGGGTCGCACGACCAAATCAAAAGCGGGGCCCAACACCGCTGAATGCTACCCTGCATGGAGGGACTATGCCGACTAGCCGATAAGCTATCGCTGAGTGGTTCGCATGGTACGATAAGCTTAAGAGCAATGGATGTGTTTATATCCCGCCTGACCCCAGATAATACGGAGAAGCTTGTTTAGAGTTTACAGTTGTCTTGAGATTCGTAACTGTATCATCTAGTGAACAAACTGCATTCGGCAGAACTTATTGCTGCCAACACCAACAATGGATAACACGAAAAACCAAAATGTTGCAATTACCCCGAGACGGAGTCTGGACATCTCGGCACCGAAAGCGGAGATGAATGCCGACGAGCTGCGTCTGGCGCAAATGGGTTCGTTGATCGATTCTATCATGTTGATATCATCACTCTTACTGACTCTTTAAAACAAGGTCATACACAAGAGCTGAACCGACACTTCAGTACTCTGAGTCTCATCGGCCTAGCCTCCACAACAACCATTTCTTGGACAGGACTGGGCCTCGGCCTGATCACCGAGATTGGAGCCGGAGGCCCTGGAGCAGTCATCTACGGCTTTATCCTCGTGACAATTCTGCAATGCTTCCTCGGAGCGTCACTTGCAGAGTTCGTATCGTCTTATCCAACCGAAGGCGGCATGTATCACTGGATTGCTGCTGTCGCACCGAGAAGGACGACTGGTATCTTGAGCTTCCTTACTGGCTGGTTCAGTGTTCTTGGTTGTAAGTCAAATCGTGAGCGTGCAGAGAAACAGTATTAACAGCCTTTAGGGATCTTTACTACTGCATCAACAAACATCATCTATGCCCAAATTCTAATGGCTTTAATCGCCCTCTACATGCCCGACCTCGAGATCAAGGCATGGCAGACTTTCATCGTTTATGAAGGCTTGAACCTGCTCACCGCTGGCGTTGTCATGTTTGGAAACAAAATCATTCCAGCCTTGAACAGGTTCTCGCTCTTTTACTTACAGATTGGCTGGCTCGTTGTGTTGGTCACCGTGGTTGCGTGCGCCCCGACACACCGCGATCCTGAGTTCGTTTTCAGAACTTGGATCAATACGACTGGTTGGGAGAACAACGCTATCTGCTTCATCACGGGCTTGGTCAACCCTTTGTATTCTCTTGGCGGTCTTGATGGAGTGACCCACATCACAGAAGAAATGCCTAACGTACGTGTCTCCACTACGGGTCCAGATCAGCAGAAGCTAACCAATACTCAGCCATCGAGAAATGCTCCCCTAGCTATTGCCATCACACTATCCATTGCGTTCTGCACTGGTATCACCTATCTAATCAGCCTAATGTTTTCGATCCAGGATTTTGATCAACTGACTTCTGGCAACACTGGAATGCCTCTTGCTGAGCTCTTCCGCCAGGTCACCCAAAAGACTGGTGGTGCATTCGGTCTTCTTTTCATCCTTTTCATCGCCCTTGGTCCTTGTGTGATCAGCTCGCAGCTAAGCACTGGCCGAGTGTTCTGGGCATTTTCCCGTGATGGAGCCATGCCGTTCTCCAAGGTGTAAGTGATCCCACAATGTGCCCTAATGGTTTGGCAACTAACCGTCCTTCAGCTGGTCCAAGGTCCATTCAAGTCTGAAGATGCCTTTCAACGCCCAGCTGGCAGTAACAGCTATCATTGCTGCCTTGGGCTGTCTGTATCTCGGTTCATCGACTGCATTCAACTCCCTTCTCGGCACGGCCGTTACCATCAACAACATCTCATACATGTTCCCGATTCTCACGAACCTCATTACTGGTAGGAAGAACATGCACAAGGGTGTTTTCCACATGGGGCCAACGATTGGCCCTATTGTCAATGTTGTGACCGTGTGCTGGCTCACCTTTGCGATTGTCTTCTTCTCATTCCCCTACGTTATGCCAGTTGAGGCTGCAAACATGAATTACACATGTGTTGTTGTGGGTGGCTTGGCAATTCTGATTGGTGGGTGGTGGTTCAAAGCAGGCAAGGAGTATACAGCAAGGATGATTAAAGCAAGAGAGTCATGAGACTTATGTTATCATCATGACAATCTATCCACATCAAGCGAGTCAGTGAGTTCCTGAGGACCTGCTGAATGACCTCAAGTGTATTTAAAGCCCGATGTCTCGCATGGTGACTAGTGTCCTGTTAGGACCCCACCTAGGATCCAATAAGGCAATACCCACCGCTGTTAAAATCGTACTGCATTGCAGTTGCAGGGTTCACTCCTCAGAAATGTCTTCACTAGCCAGTGACTTTTCGAGAAGATTTATTCTCTAGATCCTTTTGCGGCGCAGCCGTTTCAAGTTACGTCATGTGCACCTTGGCAAGGCTGATTTGGGAGATCTTATGCCAAGCTTCTCTAAACCGGAAATTAACACTTCGGTCAAATACCCCGCTTCCCCTATTAAAGTTACACAACACCATCTCTGCTAGCTTCTCACTACTCAATTAACTAGTGTGAAATGATGTCTGATAGCGATGCCATTGAGTTACAGCGCTCACAACGGCTGGTAAGTTTAGTTTTGGCTCTTTGATAAAGTATATTATGCTAACATGACCATCAGCCTCCCAGCACGGAAAAAAGCTTAGTTTGGGAACCACTCGCTGAGTCGGAATCTGGTCACGACGTCTCAGACCGAAGCTCAGTTCGTCCTCTTGAACCTTCCTACGTCGAAACGCCTGAGAATGAGGGTCGTTTGAGAAAGAAAGGCTACAGGCGCTTCTTCTCACGCATTCCCCGTATACCCCCTCTTATTCGCCACTTAGCCTTGGTACACTTACCACCCGTTGCAATCACCCTCACCGTTCTCTCCTTATACATTCGCAATGATCGCTGGGACAATCCCACAGATAACGCGTTGAACGCCCTTCTGTTTGCAGCCAAGATCCATGAGGCTCTAATCATAGTATCAATCGGAGATATGCTAATGGGACGAATCAACCATCACCTCTTGAACAAAGGAAACTCACTGCCGCTTGGGTTCCTTCCATCGCCTTTGCTTCTCAATTCACCGTTCTTATATCTCATCAGTTCTGAGCTCTGGGCTCCAATACGATCTTCAAAGGGACGACATGGAACACAGAAGATCACAGGCGCCATGATCATTCTGTCCGCTCTCTTGTGTCTCGCTGCAAGCCCTCTATCCGCCATCACTATGATCCCTCGTCCGGGCTGGCAGGAACTCCCTTATAGTCCTATACCCAGAGTGGAAAAAAACAAATACACTCCTGGTACACTGTATAACACTAACTTAGACGCGGAGGACATTCCAGCTCTAAACTATACCCGACATTCACAATGGTTCACGAGACCCAGCCAAAAGTCCATTTTGGAAACCACTATCACAAGAGAATCTTCCAATACCGAATTTTCTCCTTATACAAATGTAACATATTCGAATTACGAAGCGACACGTCGGCCTATATCGTACAAAAAGACTCCCTTCTATGGAACGGTTGCGACATGTCCCCTGAGCATCGTAGCTCGTAATATTTGGAACCTCCGCTACGGGGGCGACAGATATCTTGAGTTGATCACAGCCAGGAACAAAGTAAATGGATCTTCCACACTTCGGAAATGGAAACAACCGCTTGTTATCACACAATGCACTCCATCGACGATTGTAGATGGTGTCGCGGAATTCTTTTTTGGCCCTCCATTCTTCAAAGAAACCGCGGACCGCTTCCAATCTTTGAAAATACCTTTGGCGAAACACCCCTGGCTACTCAACCTCAACACGACAAAAAACCTAAGTACCTCGGCCGATCCTCTAGGATACAGCTTCCTCAATATCAAAGATGAGGTCAAGTTGCCGGTCAGTGCCGATATCATGTTTGCATCAGTTATGAATGAAACCATCGAGAGTTGGAAAGGCACCGTCCCGCTACGGCCTCCAGCCGTTCAATTCACCTTATGTTTAATATCAGCACTATGGACCGAAGCAGATGTTTGGCTCGAGCCCCAAAGATCTAAAGATGCTCTTAGCCATTTCACCTTCGCCAACGGAGGAGAGCTGACCAAATTCGTGGAGTCTTCCGGCACTCGAGAATTCATAAACATACGCAAAGATTGGATGACCGGGATAGGTTCTGTGCCAACTACATCTGCAAACAAGTCATCTTATGACGAGGCCCTAAGCTTCTGCATCGCATCTGGACCTTACGGAATGTGGGAGCCAGTTACAGATTGCCTTGCAACTTTTCTTTCGATGCATGTCACAGATGCCCTAGCGGAAGTTGGTGATTGGCAAGAGAACATACCCCTTGACTCCCCCGGTGATGAAGGTGTTGAAAATTCAGTTATCTACACACACCATGTATATGCATACTCGTATAAGTTTGGAGGCAGTATTGGAATACCTATAGCGTTTTCGGTTCTTCTCCTCCATGTTCTTATCGTCTTGATCTATATCCCGCTAGTGTTCTGGTCGAGGCATCTACGGCACAAATCAGGGTGGAATAGCTTGGGGGATTTGCTAGTGCTTACACTATGCTCCGACGTTGATGTGGACTGGACGAAAGGCAAAGCTTCGCAAAAGTGGACAAAGTCTGTGGTGATCAGAGAACTAGGTGATGAAGGCGAAAGGGGTATGATTGTGAGGGACGTTGGCAACAATTTTGATTGAGATAGTTTAGATCAAATATCTATGATGGCCATGATATGGCTGGTGTCTCCCTATATCTACTTCTCCTCAATCTTTCCAATCTCAGAATGCTGTCCAATAGCCTTCTTCGCCTTCTCCCATGAATCATCACCAGGGTACAACTGACTCATCAAAAACGCCCAACTAACCCTCTGAACAGCCGCAAGTCTCTCAGCACTCTCATCCTGACACTCCAACGCATCCCATCCACTGACGCCACCAAAACCATGCTTTCCGCCCTTGATCTCATAAGAAGCCTTGGGGCCAGGTGCCTCGTTGTACGGATCGGCATGCCAGTCAGCACCGCGAGTAGTCAAATGAGGGCTGACGTCGCTGTCACCCCATGCCACGAGACAAGGGGTCTTCATGTTGGAAAAGTCGATGTTGTAGAAAGGCATCATCTTAGCGCCTGGTTCGGACATATCGGTTGTTCCGTTACCTAGAGCACCCATGATGAAACCTGCCTTGATGCGAGGAGAGTAGAGGTCCATTTTCTCGTTGTCGCGAGGATCGGTGTTTACAGCACCCATGAGGATGTTTGCAGTCAGAGAGCCAAGAGAATGAGCTGCGACGGCAATTTTGTCCTTATCGAGACGGCCTTTGATGAAGGGGACTGTCTCTTCGATGGTGTCGAGATTGTCAAGAATGCGATGCATATCTTTGACGCGCTGATCCATGAACAGTTCGCGGACGTTCTCGGCGTCGAGCTGGTAGCCCATCTGGCGAGAGCTCAGATGAGTGGGTTGGATGACGACGAAGCCATGACCAGCCCACCAGTCGACAATTGGTCCGTAGCCCTTGAGGGAAGAGAGGTAGTTGCTTGGACCGTGGCCATGAGAAAGAAGGATGATGGGGAGGTTTGAACCTGTTGCTGGAGCAGTGATCTTGATGTCGAGAGGAACTCTGCGACCTTCGGCTTGGATAGTCATGGGCGAGTAAGACATGATGGGCGTGGGGGAGTTGACTGGGATGTCAGCTGCGCCGCCAAGGAAGGGAGTGTTTGGGAATTCCATTGTGAAGCTGAGGTCGAGTGTGAATTGAAGTTGTATAGTCTGGATTGGTTCTCGAAGAGATACTAAATGATGTAATTGGTGATGATTGTGATGATGCTGGTGCTTCTTTTCTTTCGTCAGATGGGATATTGCCTCAACTTATATGCCAACTCATCTTGACGAATTTCCTAAACCAGCTCAATCACATATTATGCATAGTGTAAGCAACGGAGCTCAATGAAGCAGTTGCAAATTCCTTTGAGATGTCTACAATTCTATTCAGCCTATCACAGCTTGTCTGACTGACCTCGTTGCGGCTGTTGATTGGCTAGTTTACGCATCCAGACCACGGTCTTTCGCGGACAAGTGCAATTGTCCGCTGCGAGGGACTTAACACGGACTCTCAGACGGGATTAACCAACGATTTCTCAGCTGAATTATAATCACGTTTCGGATATAGCTAAAGACCGTACATGACTTCATTATATCGGACTTTATCTTGAGTTATTGTATGATGGACTCAATTTGGCCAGAGAGAGACATGAACGCCAGAACAGCCCTTACTCTTCGTTCGGATTTAGCCCCACTCACTCTGCAAGTAAGCCAAAGCGGATAATTTGTCTGTTACCCAGGATCTAGACTCTGGATTTATTGAAGCTGCTTACTGAACCCCCGCTTTCTGAGCTGCAGCAACCATTAATCTACTCATCTCCTCCACAAGTTCTTGTATGAATGCCAGATGCGAAACCTCCGCGACGGTTAATCTTCGAATGGGAATTTGTTGGATCACTCTCGCAAAGTCCTGGAGGAGGGACAGGTTGTTTGGGAGTGAGCTTGTTTCGGTGTTGAGAAGGGCGATTGAGAAAACGGTGAAGATAGCTGTCATGGGATAGAAGATAATTATCCTGTAATGAGAATCAGAGTTGATTGAGACAGCTATAGAGAGACAGAACTCACCAGAAACATTCGTGCGCCACAACTGGAAGAGCCTTCTCGAGATATGTCAAGATTGACTTTGACGCATCAACCAATAACTGAAAGTTCGCTTCATGACCGTCTCCAACTAAAGTAGAAACAGAGCCAAATATTCTGCATCGTGCCTTATGAATCAAAATGACACAATGATGATACGACAAACGGAGCAGAATAGCCTGCGTGTTCGTATTTGCGTCAAGAGGTGTCTTGTCAAGAAATGAAAGTGTCGGTCTGTGATCCGGTGCAAGCGTAAGACGCCAAACCTCTAGCTCCTCATCCAGATAGCGAATCCTTCTCAATATCTCAGCCTCAGGTTGTCTTGCTGCGCTCATAGAGTAAAGATTTTCGTAAATCTGGGATTTTATAATTGATAGCCGGATATCCCAGGGATACAGCGGCACAGTTGAGGGTTCATAAAGAATTGCATGTCCAATGCTGAGAATGTTCGAGTTTTGCATCTCGGCGTAGTTTGGTGGGAGGGTCAAATCACAGTGTGCATCGTTAATGGCGGGTGGTTGACCTATTCTGTGGCAGAGGTCTTTGTCCATGCAATAGCATATCCAGAATATGTCGCGTATGTGGTGTGCTGAAACATCCTTGTTATACGGCTCGTTCCGTGGAGCAGAGATGTGAGCGCCGAGTTTAAAGATCATACGGCTAGCCATAGATATGAGGAATGATGCTGATTGAAGATCGCCGATGAAGTATTTGTATATTATCTGTTGAGATCAATGTCAACACCACAAAAAGGCAGCCTGACAGAGAGAGAACTTACCAGCAATGTCAGAGCCTCGAAGCCATCCAACGTCGCCTCTCTCAGAATGTCAAGTATAAATGTCTCTATTTCAGCGACATATGTCTCAACCGGTTTTGCTCCGTCTGATATGAAATCCTGACCATGCACGTCCCCAGCGACAAGCATCGCCAAAAGACAAGCTCTGGCACTGGCAACCCCGAACTGTCCATCAGAATACGCCAAAGGCAGCGTTTTGTTGAGTACCCGTGACAGACTCAGGACTGGGAAGACTAGATACTCGGCCGACGAGCAGAGCCTTTTCGCAAAACTCTCAACAGTGCTGTATGGTGGAAGATTGGTACTGATTCTTGGTGAAGAGGACTGAGGAATTGGCAATGGATCTTGCAGAAACCTTTGTGTAATCCTACTTGTTATGGCTGATTCTGCAACGGTCTGTGATAACCATTGTTGACCTAGTTCGCTGAAAAATGGGAGGCCGTTGAGAAGTTGAAGACCTTCCAGATAGGATCGGTGAAAAGATGGATCGAGGCCTTGCGTTGCTGTAGCTCACTCAATGTCAGCGACTTTGCTATTTCTTACAGGCTAACTTACAATGCGTTTGCGAGTTACTCCATCCAGCTCCCCCCTGCTCCAACAGTGAAAGATTCGAGTTCTGTGGCGATGTTCCTCCAGACCTGTCGACCATATTAACTATCGTTCAAACCTTTACAGATTACTGATAAAGGCTAGTCAAATTCCCTACCTTGGCGTTGAGTCTCTTGCCCTGATGGCTTTCTCATAGCTACAAGTCAATCCTTTGTGTTTACAATAGTCGCATTTCGGCAGGGCTCTGTCGCATTGAATCTGAGGCTCAATAAGTCCAGTGCACCATCAAAATGAAGGCATTCTACCTTCTTCTTACGACATGAGTCACATGACTTCGGCTTTCGTCCTCTAGAGCTCGGCATTGTTGTCGTATCAAGATCTCGTTTATCGGGATAGATGCAGAATTGAGCTTCAGCTCCGGCATTTGAGACTGAATTTTCCGCTGACTAATTCACTCACGCACCATCGGAGTTTTCTTTTATGACGTAGTGGAACGGCAGTTGAAGCTACCCTGTAGCCATAAGCCGGGGTGCATTTCTTGGGTTTTTTATAACAATTCATGTCTGAACAATGGAATTCATGACAATCATGGGATTGCAAATGTTTGTAATCCAGAGTTCGGTCTCCGGTACAATGACAAGAGCGTGGTGGACCAAAAGGTGGTCATCGACCCGCTGAATCAGCGGTAAATATTGTGGCAGACCCATTGTCCATGCGAGTTTTCGGAAATGACTTCACGATCTCGACTTGGCCCCACACGTTATAGAATCGTGTTCCAGGCGGGAAATGCGATATTATATAAAGATGTGAAAGCCTCCGGATATGTTCATCTTCTATCACCACTCATCGCATCAACATAGAACTTCAATCTCGTAAATCTTATCATCCGATTGAACAATGGCTCAAAAGACTGTCGAGAAGAAGCGCGTCGTCATCGTCGGCGCAACTGGGCTACAGGTAAATTAATTTTACCAATCTTATACGAAATGCGGCAACTGATAATATCAGGGCGGTTCCGTTGCTCGAGCTCTCGCCCAATCCCCAGACCGCTACCTCATCCGAGGTCTAACCCGTAACCCTTCATCCACCAAAGCTCAGGCCCTCACTTCCCTCAACATTGAAGTCCAACAAGCCGACGTCGACGATCCTGAAAGTCTCACAGCCGCCTTCCAGGATGCGCATATCATTTTCGCCATGACCGACTTCTGGCAACACATGTCCGCCACACGTGAAGAAGCACAGGGCAAATCCATAGTGGACATCGCTTCTGAGCTGCCCCACCTTGAGACATTCATTTGGGCGGGTCTACCTGATGCGAACACTATTTCCGGGGGTGTTTATCCGCATGTTTACCATTGGCAGAGTAAGGCGGCTGTCACCAAGTATATCAAGGAGGAGAAGCCCGAGTTGTGGAAGAAGACTGCTGCGGTCCTTTTCCCGAACTATCTTGAGAACTGTGTTACTCAACCTGGGACATATTTGCCGATTAAGGTATGTTGAACGAGCTTTTCCCGAGAAACATGCTTATAGTACTGTGACAGCAAGAGGATGGTACATACCTGAGATCGTTTGTCCTGCCAGAAACCACTCCTCTTCCGAATGTGGCTATTTCCGACACTGGAAAGCTCATTCAGTACATCCTCGACCACCCCGAGAAATGTCTCCAGAAGGAAATCGCTTTTTACTCTGAAGCAATCTCAGAAGGAGAGAAGATTCGAGACATGGCGTCTGGTAAGTGCCCCACTCGAGACCGACAAGATAAGGGCTGACCAACGCGTCGTAGCATATGGTATCGACATCCGCTACAACGAGTTGACTTCGGAGCAATTCCAGAGTAACCTTCGAAAGCACATGAGTGACATCACCGCGTTGGATTTTGCCGAACAGCTTCTTATCTTCCGAGACTTTGGCATGATCTACGAGCGACCCGAATTTGTCCAGGCTAATCAGGCAAGTAAAGCATTTAATGGTATGTGAGGGAACACGCTGCTAACATGAACTTTCTTTAGTTGCCTGGGCTCAAGTTGATGACTTGGAGGGAATTCATGCAGGCGAATGACTTGCACTCCTATATGACCAGTGCTTAGACCGAGTGTTACTAGCAAGCAATAACTAGGCGTTGAGGATAGTTCAATATAGCTATAGTAAATAAAGTATATCTTACTAATAGCTCGCAAGCTAAGGTTTATATCATAATTTTCAATACATGGGAACTTTCCGGACACTAAGTAGAGTAACTAGGAAGAAGGATATCAGGGATATTCCCTGGTATATCCGAGCGCTGCATTGTTAATTTAAGCTTTGCGTCAATATTTTAGGTTTCTAGGACTGCCACGTGATAGGCGGCATTTTCAGGAGAAAATGTCACTCGGTATTTGCACAGCCTCCTTGTAATTTCAGGGAGATGCGGGACTTTCCCTCTTCATTTTATTTGTTCTCCCTTTTTTTTCCCCGAGAGGATTTCTTGGCTTCCTATTATTCGTCGCCGGTCTTTTTCTCTGATACTCCGTGTAACTTTGTATTTTCCATCAGGCGGTCGTTGTTCTCTCGTGTGAACCACGCTGTTCTCCATTGGGAATGATCTTCAAGCTACCACCCAACGTCGCCAGCGCCGTCACACATACCTTCTTCCTTCGATCATAATTATCCTTTGACATCGTGGTTTAGCGTCATTTTCGCCTTCCAATTTTTTTATACCCTTCACTCTTGATTTACAAGTTGCAAGACGTCGATAAACATGTTAAGGAGTTTCAACTTATCTTGACAAGCGCCAATACATACCTCAGACCCTCTGCCTCCGAGTCTGAGAGCAATGCGATCACCTTATGTATAAGAACCCCAGCAAAAGTCACATGGTTGTTGGCTACCATTAATCACCTCGTCTGCTGAGGATAGAAACAAAATGTCAAGCAACGAAGACGGGCGTTCCAACGCCGGGTACCTCACCTCGTTGCCTGAGCTAGATGACCGTTGCTACCAGATTGCCACATCCCAGCGGCCAGATAGTCTGGGAACCAATCGAAATACTGTCGATTCTTCCCATGGTATGCAGTCCTCTGCTACACGTGTGTTTTCCAGCCTTCTACCAGCATATACCATGCCAAACCCTGCTTGTGAGGCGACTTCAGATGGAGAATTCATCAACATCCTGCCTGACAAAGCGTTTACGTCAAACAGAAAAGCCGAGAGTCGGAATGACGCCACTACCCCTCAGCAGGAAGAACACCAAAAGCGATTCAGCTTCTTTTCCTCCGCTCTGGAGTCCACTATCTACGCTGCCGAGCTTAGTAGTCTGAATCTTCCTGGAGAAACTGTCCAGGACCTTTTCAGCTCCCTAAATGGAGAAAGCAATGGAGTATGGTGGCTCAATATGAATAATCCCACTGGGGAAGAAGTCCAGACCATCTCCGAGGCCTTCGGCATACACCCCTTGACCACTGAGGATATCATCACTCAGGAAACCCGCGAAAAGATTGAACTTTTTCCTTCCTACTATTTCTCATGCTTCAGATCCTTCAGAACCGTGGAACAACCCACTGGAACCGACTACATACCTTTCAATATGTACGTTGTGGCCTTCCGTGAGGGTACTCTCAGTTTCAGTTTTGCACCCGATGCTCATGCCACTCGAGTACGGACTCGAATCTCCAACTTGAAGGAGTATGTGTCTCTAAGCAGTGATTGGATCTGCTATGCCCTGATGTAAGCCCTATTTATCTACCCAGATGCCCTAGTAAAGATACTTACCAGTCGCCAGTAATGATATTGTGGATTCTTTCGCGCCCGTCGTTTCTAAACTCGAATGCGAGGCAGAGGAACTTGAAGAACAAAGGTTCATTGCTCGACCCGATGACAACTGGAGATTCCTACAAAGAATCAGTATAGCACGAAAGAATACCACGAGCCTTATGCGTCTCCTGGGTGGAAAGGCAGATGTCTTGCGCGGCTTTACGAAACGATGCACCGAAAACTACAAAGTCACACCTCACATGGACATTGCCCTCTATTTGGGCGATATACAAGATCATGTTGTGACCATGACGAACAGCCTGGTCCATGTCGAGCAAATGCTTTCGCGCTCACATAGCAACTATCTGACTCAACTGTCGATCAACAGGATCGCTCAAGGCAATCGGGTCAACCAGTTTCTGACCCGTGTCACTGTTTTGGCCACCGTGCTGGTACCTCTAGTGGTGGTTACTGTACTATTCGGAATGAACATCTCAATCCCCTGGAAACATGAAAGCGGATTGAATGCCTGGTTCGGGATCGTTGGTAGTATCATTGCCTTTGCTCTTGTCTGTATACTAGTTGCAAGGAAGAGAAGGTATATTTAGGTTCTGCTACGTTATATATACTTGCTGTCTAGTAGTATTTACTGGTATAGCTACACCAGCAAAGAGTCAGATTGCAAATCGCTAGTATCTCAGCCACACGTTCACTGGACCCAGTGGCTTTTTCATTGTTGGACATGCATAACCTTATGCATTCCGGCAATTTGTATTTATGCAAGATACAGGTCTCACATGCACGCTCGGTCTCTTGTTTTACAAGGTTCATCATCGCACATCGATCAAAGCTGATCCTTGTGCCAACCGTCAGCAATTGATAACGTCGAACTGAGACAAGCTTTGCCGGGACCAACTCAATGTTCATACCCGGAATTCCAACGCGGGGAAAACAGGAAATCGCGACACCAGATATGCATTCTATCGATGGATTTCCTTATCTACTCTTCGGTTGCATCAATAGTTTCACTAGCTCAAACTCTCCACCAGACCGCTCAGGCTAGGAACTCAATTCATCGAGACGTGGCAGGTCTGCACCACTGACATTCTTGCATCTCTTATCTTTGTCGGACAGCTCTGTTCCGGTCTGATGCAAGGCTAGCTGGAGCTCCTAAAACAGCGTAGCTGATCGGCAGCGGCGCCTTAGAGTTGCCTAGCCCGCAGGGTGTCAGAAGAATTGACCGTTGTAAGCATAAGAGACAAAATAACTTGGTCATCTTATGCCACCTTAGACCATCATTTAGGCTATTTTATTTCTGTAGCCTAAGTCTTAGAGGACATTTCTTCTGTTACCCACCTAGCTAGCGTCCGCAGTGTCCCGCTCGATTGGTTCGGATGGCTGGGGATTGTCTTTCAGCTTTGACCTCTTCACTTGGCGATCAAAGATAGATCGGTACACTGTGCTTCGTAACTAATTACTGCATGATGATGTATGGGGACGAATGCATTGGTATCTGGCTAGTATAAAAGCTCCCGGAATTTCCCCAGGATATTTCTTGTCATTCAACACATCTCATACAATTATTACATCAATACACATCATGTCAGGTCTCGTTCAAGAAGTCAACTGGTCTACGTTGACCCAGGCCCTCTCAGAGGACCAAGTCCTAGTCCCAGGAACCGAAGCTTACTCTAAAGCCAGTAGGTATCATCTACCTATCTCCAATATAACCGCTGACAAAATCAGTCTTCGTTGGTAACTTGAACTACCGCAACACCAACCCTGCCGTCGTGGTCAAAGCCCGCTCCGTGCAAGATGTCCAATCCGCTGTCCGCTTCGCCAACCAGAACAGCGTCAAACTCACCGTCAAAGCGGGTGGACATAGCTTCATGGCATACTGCCTCAACGAAGGCGGCATGGTCCTTGATGTGAGTGCCATGAACAGCTGCCACGTCAACAACGACGAGAGGACTATCCAGATGGACGGCGGAATCTTGTTCAGGGATGTTTATGACAAGCTCCAGGATAACCGCGATGTTGCCATCACTGGACTATGTGGAAGTATTGGCTTCAGTGGATTTACCCTCGGCGGTGGTATTAGCCCCCTCTCAAGAAGCTACGGTCTTGGCTGTGATAATCTTCTTGAGATGACAGTCGTCACTGCTGAGGGAGAGGTCGTTACCGTATCCAAGGATGATCAAGATGAGAAGAAGCGCGATCTCTTCTGGGCTCTTTGTGGAGGTGGCGGTGGTAACTTCGGTGTTACTGTTTCCATGACCTCGAAGATGCACAAATTGAGAGATAACGCTGGTAAGGTTGTTTCTGGTGAGCTCACCTGGAATCTCCCTCAGCAGCAGCAAGCCTTTGATGAGGCCATGAAGGCTTTTAACTCAGGTAAATGTCCTGTTGAGCTGACTGCCAATGGTGTTTGGTCCCATGGTAAGAACAAGCAGCTCACTGCTGGTGTGAAGGTTATCTACAATGGTAACATGGATGAAGCCCAAGAAGCCCTCGAGTCTATCTTGGCGCACGAGCCTGTTGAGAACACTCTTAAAGAAATGAACTGGACCGAAGTCAGCGAGAGCGATGAGGGCTGGGCCGCGGACAGCAAGGTCTACGTCCATGTCGCATCCTTCATTTTACCCGAAGGTACCATCACGCCCGAGCTCACTTCCACAGTCAACGGTCTCATGAATGAAGCTGCGACAGCCGTCGGCATCACGGATGAGAACGAGCGTAACTCACCCAAGTGCTACTTCAAGTGGCTCCACATCGGCGGGCAAACCTCCGAGATCCCCTCTACAGACACAGCCTTCTACTGGCGTGATGGGCACTACGTTGCAAGCATGAAGGTTCAATGGACAGACCCCACAAAGCGTGAGTCCATCTTAGACTTCATCGCCAAGTGTCAAGACCAGCTTCTTCCCTTGTCTATCGAGAAGAAGGCTGCTTATGTCAACTACATCGATGGTGCGGTTAGCAACTGGGAGCAGGCGTACTATGGTGAGAACTATGCTCGCCTTCAGAAGGTTAAGACAGAGTGGGATTCCGACAACTTCTTCAGTAACGATCAGTCAATCAAGCCTATCGAGAAGACGGCTGCGAGAAAGACTGTGGTTGACGTTTGCATGATGGCGCGGGGTGCTCAAATTCAGCAGAAGATCACAGCTGTGCCAGTTTCTGTCTAGGCTCAGTCTATAAACTGGACGTTTGAGCTTGAATCATGCAAATCTCAATACATTAATGACATATCTACATTTATTTATCTTTGTGAATTAGTGACTACTTTAGGCTTTAATTACGAGTTGTCTATTCACTTCTTTTCGTTTCGTCCCGACTTGCATAACAATCATCCGAGTTGGAGATTTGCTCAAGTCCCAGGTAGATAGCCTGTTTTCTGAAGAAGCAGAAAGCGATTTGCGACACTTTTTCAGTAACGTATTTTCCATCTTGTAAGCCTTGAAACTCAATGTTACATCCGTCGCATGAAAGACTGTTCCCTAATACTTTCCCTTTGTTCCTCCTAGCAAGGTTCAGGGCTGGTACAACTACGGGCGCAACTCACCGCTTTTTGCTAGTAATCCTAGACATATATGTAGGACTCAAGCGATTGGGCAGTCGAGAGCTTGGGATAGCTGATCCAGCCTGCAATGGTAAGTATCATACCCTGTTGATTTACGAGGAATGGCATGAATTGTCTTACATTTATTCACTAAAATATGACTGGCTGCAGGTGCCCGGCGTTTCCAAACTTTTAAGTCAGTAAGGTTAGAGCTCGTAGTGGAAGACAAGTCAATTCTCAGACAGTCTCAGAGCGTGGGGTGTAGTGATTGGCCATAACATACAGCTGTGGGTAGCCCAACATTCAACTACGATTAGTTGTAGATCTAGCCCAGAAAGTTTGTTATTGTACTGTGCTATATAATAAGGTGCAATGCCTTCCTCGCCAAATCCAAACTCAAAACTTTTATATTGTATCTCCATCCTCAACAAAGCTTCTACCGCAGCCATGAGCTTCACCCAATCTGCCCATAATATTCAACTTGTCGCCGGCCGCATTCTCCACGCCAATTTGAAGACTGCGGACGGCAACTGGGTCAACAGCCAAATCGATCTTGACCAGTTTATTGGTAACACAGACGGTTGGTTCATGTGGGATGGCAGGAGTAGGTTTTAACAGATTTCAGTAATAGTAATATACTGACATGCCAGACTTCTCAGGGTCGGCAACGAATATCCAGCTGGAGGGCAGCTTTCTCACGGCAGAGCTGACCAAGGCCGATGGGGAGAAAAGAGATAGACAGCGTATTGACCTCAACGACCGCATTGGCAACGAGAATGGGCAGCTAGTCTATGTTTAATTAGTTAATGCTACTTATACATTGCTCTTGAATGTATTTTATCATCATTGTGACAGTTGATGGGACGACAATCTTACCCTAGTTTCAGTTGGATTACTGATTGGTGCATACTTGAACGGTTCTGGCTCTGAATCTGGTAGCATGGCTGTGCAGAGGTTGTAACATCATTACTGGCGACGACGGTAACGATCAGATACAATCTTTGATCCTCATTGGTTGCTTATAGTCTCACCTTTGTCGACTCCTGCCGCAATTGCTCTTAGAGCTTACTCAGACCAATGCTTATACCCTCATCCATTTCACCAACCAAGACACTTTCACGGTGACATTTCGGAGACAATTCAAGTATAATAACGCACCCGAAATCAGGCTTAAAATGCAATTGACCACAAACTCAATTATAGAACAATTACCAAGTCCATAATCATGAATGCACCAGAATCCGACAACCCATATGTCCCGAAACAAGCTCTGAAACCTACTCCAGCCCTTTATGGCGAGCTTGTAGGAGACGGCATGGAACAGCTGGCTGCTGCTTCAATCTTGTGTATCAATCTACCGTCAACAGAAGTCATCTTCCACGATGTCGGTTGTGGTCTCGGCGCAGCAACTGCAGCTATTGCAGCCGCCTCTGATGAGAGTAACGTCAAGATCACCGGAAGTGATGTCGACGAGAACGTCCTTGATCTCTATCGTCAGGAAATTGTCAAGAATAGTTGGCCAGCTGAAGCTGTCAAGGCGGATGCTACAGCTCTTGACTTTCCGGATGGGACGTTCACTCACGCCATTGGTAATGCCTTGTTGTTCGTGCTTCCGAACGACGGCATCGACGCCATAAAAGAAATCCATCGCACCCTCAAACCAGATGGTTCTGCCATCTTCAATTCGTGGGCTTACACTCCCACCCTGCCCTCCATTATCGCCGCCTGCGAAAAGACCCGTCCAGCCGGTACACCTCTTCCACGCCAAGGACTCGAGAAGTGGGAAGATGCCAACTTTCTTCACCATGTTATTACCCAGGGTGGCTTTTCGCCGGATGATGTGAAGTTGGAAAAGAGAGATGTTTTCGTGACGATCGGTGAGCTGAAGCATTTCGCGACGATGCTTTGGAGTTTCATTGGTGGGACGTCGCGTGTGGGGTGGTTGGAGTCTGATGAGGAGAACTGGGACGTTGCAGTCGATACTGTTGTTGAGACGCTGCAGACAAGCGAAGGCTTCAAGAAGCTTGACGATGGAAGAAACGTGGTTATGTTTAAGGCGAACATTGCAATTGCGACCAAGTAGTGGAACGCTCATTAACATCCCTCGCCCGATATGGTCGAGTAACTCAATTCATATCACAGTCATCAAGGTCTCTCCAATTCAATCATTATAATTCATATTAACGCTCGTAGAGTCATCATAACATCATTAAGCCTTATCGGCAGATCGGTCCTTAGTAAAACCACCAGTATCAGCCCGAATCTCCTCCTTGCCCTGGGTACCACCACGGCCACCGGGCTTTCCAGTAACAGAGTTGGGAATATCGTGTCCAGTAGCACTCATAACCTCTCCGACACCTGACTCGCGGCCTTCGTTCTCGTTGAGGGCATTGTCGGCTGCGTTGGCGAGGTTTGTGGCGCCAAGACCGTCGTCGTTCTTTTGGGAGGGGTGGGGCTTGGAGGGGATTGTGTTCATCTTTCCTGCGTCGCCGGGGACTGAACATTGTTAGCAATTGATCAGAATGGACAGTACAGGTGAGATGGAACATACTGGATGTGCCATCCTTGGCCATATCGAAGAGGTCGCCGCCTTGCTTAGCACCGGACATGTTGATTGATAGTGGTTGATTTGGGTATGTAGAGTTGGATAGATAGTTGTATGATGAAAGAAGAGAGCTCTGAAATGGTCTGGAAGAATACTATTTATGTTCGTCATTCTATCAGGGTATTAATGATGTCATGTGTCTTCATTGTTGGAGGGCTTGGTAGTGACGTCAAAAATCTCCATCACTGACGCATTGATATTGGAGAATCCACTTATCGCGATCGTGATGCCAAGAGAATCAATTGCAAAAACTATCTATCTATAATAAAAACAGCGATCTATACAAATGAAATGAAAAGCAAAATCCAGTAATTGACTGGTCGTGTTCGTCTTGTCTCGTTGTGTTGTTGTGGTCATGGGTGTTGTTATCAACCCGATCGGGCCAAAAGCTTCTCAAGCTCATCCTTCCACAGCTCCGCCTTGATATAACTATCATGTCCAGTAGTCTCATTACTGGCCGGCAAAATAACGGCCTTACCATATCCAGGCTTCATATCCTGCAAGACACCATCTTCCAAGAACCTGAGCTCAGGTGGGTTCATCCAGTCATCAGCGGTATTCACAGCCGTAAGCGGAACACGGATCTTCTTGAGTCCATCTTTGGGACCATAGGTCATCGACGCATTCCAGGCATACAACTGATCATTCGCGTCAAACTCATCAACTCTTGGGAAAATGTACTCGTCGACGAATTTATCCATTGCTTCGCGGGTAGGGAAGTTGCGCTGGTAGTATGCTGGTGATGAAAGCATGGTGAGTTGGATGAGCAGAGACCCACCGAGACCTGCGATGGGCTGGGTGGTATAATTCCCGGCTTCGTAGGCGGGATCAAGGGAGATGAGTTCGGTGATGAATTTTCGGAACAGACGATTGTGGCCGGCGATTTCGACGGGTGATGAGGCGATTGGCATGAGTGCGTCGGAAAAGCCAGGGTATTCAGCGCCCTGCATCCAAATGTGCATTCCACCCATTGAAACACCAAGCGTCAATCGTGTGCGATTGAGTCCAAAGTGGTCATTAACCAGTTGATGATCCGCGCGAACCATATCGGAATACTGATACTTGGGAAATGCAGCCTTCAAACCAGAATTGCTTGGTTTGCTCGAGTTTCCATGACCAATGCCATCGCGCATGATGATAAAGTACTTCTCAGCATCAAGAAGCTGACCCTTGTTGAAGAGTACAGCCGCGAAGTCATCACTGAAAAACTGTTCGCTGGACAGGGTCGTAGAGTGAAGGATTACAACAGCGTTGTTGGAGCCGTCTTCATTGACCTTGAGCTTGCCGAGGGTTTGGTAGTGGATTTCAAGGTCGGGAAGGGTTTCGCCGGAGTCAAATTTGAAGTTTTCGATGTTGAAGAATCCATGTTTGGGCTCGGGCCAGGGTTGTTTGGCTGCGATGAGTGGGGTGAGGATGGTGAGAGACAAGGTGATCATGGCTTGGAACTTCATCTTTGCGGTTGGTCAGGATGATTGAGTAGGTTGATGTTGTAGTGCGTTGATGTGACTAATTGATTGCTGTGTATTTCTTTTGTCTTTTGGGAGATCTCTTCTTTACTTATATGCATGTCTAGAGTCATTACTTCGAGAGCATTTCCGGTTTGCTCATGCCCGGTGAGGCTCATCTTGGTTGACTTCGGAGTCGTCTTTCAAAGCGATTGGTCCAAAATCTTTCGCAGTATGCAACTGGCTCACAAATTAAGCGAGTCCGATGTGGGGCGGGTTGGCGAAGCTAAAGGCCAATGATGGATCTTCTCACATTCTAGAAGTGGTATTTGGTGGACCCATGTCAACTCGAAGTCCGTAGGGCTGTACGGATAGGGTCAGCTCCAACGGTCTTAATGGAATACGCCGCAACTTGCTGACGAGGACAAGTAGGCTTAGATTTATGGTTAAACGTATGACGATTACATCTCTACCTGTTGGTTCAATTGGACCGGAGACTTATCACTGTTTGTAACGGACAATATTGAGCATCATTGCAAGGGAGGCTAGGCAGATTGGGGATCCATTGCGCCAAGCTAGAAGCCGTGCCTCAAATATGTCTTGTCCAAAAAAAAAAA